>JABXJD010000846.1:27500-55000 GCA_013375575.1 Percina caprodes
ATATAGATATATATATATATCATATATAATAATATATAATAATACAATATACAGTATGTAAACAGCTAATTGTGTCAATGTTAGCTAGTTAAATCATTAGCTCACAGCTAGCTAGCTACCTAGCTAGCTAGCTGTGAGCTAATGCTACCTAGCTAGCTGTGAGAAGCATCACATCAACACATTACAGCTAAGCTAACTTATTAGCTAACTAGCAGCTAACTTCAGCTTCTAACCGGACGTTTTAAACATGGCGGACCGTTAACTAGCAACTAGCAGCACCAACAACGGTTAACGTTAATAATCCCTAACTACGTAAGAAGTAAAGTTTGTAGTTTTACCGGTTCACGGTCCTGCTGTCTGTACGTGTGTCCGCACTTGATTTTGCCGCGAATACGTCCTCCGGGGCGGGGCAGCAGCGGCGGTCTGAGAGCGGCGGACGACGTACGAAGTGAACCGGGAGAAGACACCAAGCTGACCGCAGAACAGTGCTCAGTGACGGGGGTCCTCCTCCTGGATGGTCCGCCTCTATTCCACCAGAGACGATCTACGCCTGCGCAGAAGACACAGTAAAAGGAAACGAAGACGTCTCACTCTACTTAATTTCGGCAGCATTAAAGAAGCAGGAACCATGGCTGACTTTTAAAAGAGTTCTCTTCTTAACCCTCATGTTGTCCTTGGGTCAAATTTAACCCGTTTTCAGTTCATTATTATTTTTTCGAAAATAAGCGCTTTAATGTCAACATTAAAAATATAAAACATCAAAAAAGCACCCACAACATTGAAAAAGTAACAAAAATGTCTTGAAAAGGTGATAATAATGTTGGAAAAAAGTGACCAAAACGGGTTATTTTGGTCATGGTTGAAGGGAAGACAACACAAGGGTTAAAATCTATGTTTTTAGCATCAAATACTCACTCCTACAACGGAGTATGTGGGCCATTGTAGATTAAAAATAATAATAATAATAATAATAATTATGTTCCGCTTAACGAGGCGGATACACGAACATTTCTCTCCCACTGTCAGTGACCTTAGGAGGTGGGGCAGAGGTCACGACCTTGTCCTTGTAGTTTGTTTCATGTTTCTGTGTCTGTGATTGGCCGTTTTACTGCAATGACATCATGTTGCATTGACAGTGTTTCTGTTTATACATGTTTACCTCCGCTGCTATCTATTCAACACACAGCTGAAACATGACTACATCTGTATGTGTGTGTGTGTGTGTGTGTGTGTGTGTGTGTGTGTGTGTGTGTGTGCGTGTGTGTGTGTGTGTGTGTGCTGCCTGGCATTTTTGGGCAACTGGACAGCATAATGGAGGGAGTTAGAGGCAGCAAGTGAGCATCAGAGAGAGAGAGAGAGAGAGAGAGAGAGAGAGAGAGAGGAGAGAGAGAGAGAGAGAGAGAGAGAGAGAGAGAGAGAGAGAGAGAGAGAGAGAGAGAGAGAGAGAGAGAGATGGGGGCAGTGGTAGATTGGCATTTGGCAAAAACAGATCAGGAAGGCAGCAGCCTGAAGACGCCTGTAAGTACAACAATTACACTTTAGATTCATAACAACAGACATGCTGCTACAGAAGAGCTCATTATCAAGGCTGTCTGTCTGTCTGTCTGTCTGTCTGTCTGTCTGTCTGTGTTTCTGTCTCTCTGTCTGTCTGTCTATCTGTGTTTCTGTCTGTCTGTCTCTCTGTCTGTGTCTGTCTCTCTGTTTGTCTGTCTGTCTGTCTGTCTGTCTGTCTGTCTGTGTTTCTGTCTCTCTGTCTCTCTGTCTGTGTCTGTCTGTCTGTCTGTCTCTCTGTCTGTCTGTGTCTGTCTGTCTGTGTTTCTGTCTGTCTGTCTGTCTCTCTGTCTGTGTCTGTCTCTCTGTTTGTCTGTCTGTCTCTCTATTTGTCTGCCTGTCTGCCTATGAGTCTGTCTCTCTGTCTGTGTCTGTCTGTCTGTCTGTCTGTCTGTCTTTCTGTCTGTCTGTCTGTCTCTCTGTCCATCTGTCTGTCTGTCTGTCTGTCTGTCTGTCTGTCTGTCTGTCTGTCTGTCTGTCTTTCTGTCTGTCTGTCTGTCTGTCTCTCTGTCCATCTGTCTGTCTGTCTGTCTGTCTGTCTGTCTGTCTGTCTTTCTGTCTGTCTGTCTGTCTCTCTGTCCATCTGTCTGTCTGTCTGTCTGTCTGTCTGTCTGTCTGTCTCTCTGTCTCTCTGTCTCTCTGTCCATCTGTCTGTCTGTCAGGTCTCAGGATGACCGTCACATATTCCAGTAAGGTAGCCAACGCCTCCTTCTTCAGTTTCCATCGGCTGCTGCTGCGTTGGAGAGGAAGCATCTACAAGCTGCTCTACCGAGAGTTCATCATGTTCGCCCTGCTGTACACCGTGCTCAGCGTCGTATACAGGTCACACACACACACACACACACACACACACACACACACACACACACACACACACACACACACACACACAGTCATTGATTGTTTCCTACAACCTAGTTCTAGTCTTGAGCTTGGCTCCAAAAGTGAGTAAAATTAAAATGAGAAGAAATAATGGGACAGAAAGACATCGAGGGACATTTGGAAAAGACACAAATGTTAGTTAACTATGCGACTAATGGCCATTGAATATTTGGTATACAAGTACCTCAAAGTACAGCACCTGAGTAAATGTCCTTCTGTGTCCTCCGTGCTGCAGACTCGTCCTCACCGACCAACAGAAGAGATTGTTCGAGAAACTTTCCATGTACTGTGATAAATACGCGGAGCAGATCCCCGTCACCTTCGTCCTGGGTACGTACGTCTCTGAGGACGTCTCCGTCTGCTGTCTGAAGCTCTCTTACAGGACCAGCTGCACCAAACTAAAGCACTGCATTTTTGTAGTTTTTAAAAAGTATTTTTTGTAGTATTTTTTTATTTTTTTTGTAGGACCAGCATCACCTACGTAAAGCAGTGCCATTCATTAACGTATCATCAGCAACATATTTGGTGCTGTTAGCGTGTTGTCTTGAATTGTGTTTTTTTTCTTATTTTTTACCCATTTTTTTGTTAATTTTTTTTTTGCGTTTAAAATGTTTTTTAATTAATTAATTTAGTTTTTAATTTTTTTTCTGCATTTTTTTTTTTTAAATCTTTTTCTTGCATTTTTTCTGCATTTTCTACATTTTTTTTTAGGACCAGCATCACCAAACTAAAGCACTGCATTTTTGTAGTTTTTAAAAAGTATTTTTTGTAGTATTTTTTAATTTTTTTTGTAGAACCAGCATCACCTACGTAAAGCAGTGCCATTCATTAACGTATCATCAGCAACGTATTTGTTGCTGTCAGCGTGTTGTCTTCCGTTGTCTTGAATTGTGTTTTTTTTGTTACTTTTTCCCCATTTTTTTGTTAATTTTTTGTTTAGCGTTTAAAATTTATTTTGTAATTAATTTTTTTTTTTTTTTTAATTTTCTGCATTTTTGTAGTTTTAAAAAAATCTTTTTCTTGCGTTTTTTCTGCATTTTCTGCATTTTTTTTAAATTTTTTTTAGGACCAGCATCACCAACGTAAAGCACTGCCATTCATGTATTCAACGTATTAGTTTCTGTCAGCGTGTTGTCTTCCCGGTGTCATAAATTATGTATTTTTTGTAACTTTTCCCCATTTTTTTGGTTATTTTTTTTTGCATTTCAAAAATATTAATTTTTTTATTTTTTTTATTTTCTGCATTTTTGTAGTTTTTTTATTTTTTGTCTGCATTTTTGTAGTAAAAAAAAATAATTGTACTTTGTTTTTTTTTGCTGTCAGCGTGTTGTCTTCCTATTGTCTTAAATTATGTTTTTGTCAATTTTTTAACCAGTTTTTTTGTGGATTTTTCCAAAGTTTTTGATGTTTTTTTTGTAACTTTTTCCCCATTTTTTTGGTAATTTTTTTTTAGCGTTTAAAAAAGAAATATATTTTTTGATTTATTTTATTTTACTGCATTTTTGTAGTTTTTAAAATTTAAATTGTTTTTGTCAATTTTTGTTGTTGCTTTTTCCAAATTTTTTGATGTTTTGTTTGTTACTTTTTTCTGATTTTTTTTGGTCACTTTTACAGACAGTGAGACAGATAGACAGACAGACAGACAGTGAGACAGACACACAGACAGACAGACAGTGAGACAGACAGACAGACAGACAGACAGTGAGACAGACACACAGACAGACAGACAGTGAGACAGATAGACAGACAGACAGACAGACGGACGGACGGACGGACGGACGGACGGACGGACGGACGGACAGTCAGACAGACAGTCAGACAGACAGTCAGACAGACAGACAGACAGACAGACAGACAGTGAGACAGACAGACAGACAGACAGACAGACGGACGGACGGACGGACGGACGGACAGTCAGACAGACAGTCAGACAGACAGACAGTGAGACAGACAGACAGGCAGACAGACAGACAGTGAGACAGACAGTGAGACAGACAGACAGACAGACAGACAGTGAGACAGACAGACAGACAGACAGACAGACAGACAGTGAGACAGACAGACAGACAGACAGACAGTGAGACAGACAGACAGACAGTGAGACAGACAGACAGACAGTGAGACAGACAGACAGACAGACAGACAGACAGACAGACAGACAGACAGTGAGACAGCCAGACAGACAGACAGACAGACAGACAAACAGACAGACAGTGAGACAGACAGTGAGACAGACAGACAGACAGACAGACAGACAGTGAGACAGACAGACAGACAGACAGACAGACAGTGAGACAGACAGACAGACAGACAGACAGACAGTGAGACAGACAGACAGACAGACAGACAGACAGACAGACAGACAGACAGACAGACAGACAGACAGACAGAGTGTTGGTGTGCCTCATTAACAGGCTGCTAATGGAAACAGATCATTAAAGAGAAAAGCTAAAAGCAAGTAAGTGTTTGTGTCGCTGACGTCCTGACTCTCAGTTAGAGGACGTTTAGGACCAATCTACGGGTTTCAACGTGTTTCACCGTGTTTCACCGTGTTTCACTGTGTTTCAGCGTGTTTCAACGTGTTTCACCGTGTTTCACCGTGTTTCACCGTGTTTCACCGGGTTTCACCGTGCTTCACCGTGTTTCAGCGTGTTTCACTGTGTTTCAACGTGTTTCACCGTGTTTCAACGTGTTTCAACGTGTTTCACCGTGTTTCACCGTGCTTCACCGTGTTTCACCGTGTTTCACTGTGTTTCAACGTGTTTCACCGTGTTTCAACGTGTTTCATCATGTTTCACTGTGTTTCACCGTGTTTCACCGTGTTTCAACGTGTTTCACCGTGTTTCACCGTGTTTCAACGTGTTTCATCGTGTTTCACCGTGTTTCACCGTGTTTCAACGTGTTTCACCGTGTTTCACCGTGTTTCACCGTGTTTCAACGGGTTTCACCGGGTTTCACCGGGTTTCACCGGGTTTCAACGGGTTTCAACGTGTTTCATCGTGTTTCACCGTGTTTCACCGTGTTTCAACGTGTTTCAACGTGTTTCACCGGGTTTCACCGTGTTTCAACGGGTTTCACCGGGTTTCACCGGGTTTCACCGGGTTTCAACGGGTTTCAACGTGTTTCACCGGATTTCACCGTGTTTCACCGGGTTTCAACGTGTTTCACCGGGTTTCAACGTGTTTCACCGGGTTTCACCGGGTTTCAACGTGTTTCACCGGGTTTCACCGGGTTTCAACGTGTTTCACCGGGTTTCACCGGGTTTCACCTCGTTTTTGTAGTATTTTTTTATTTTTTTTAATTTCCTACGTTTTTGTAGTATTTTTTAAAAAAAATGTCCTGCGTTTTTGTAGTATTTTCTTAAAAAAAATTCCTGCATTTTTGTAGTATTTTTAAAAAAAAAATTCCTGCATTTTTGTAGTATTTTTTTCCTGCATTTTTGTAGTATTTCTTTTTTTAATCCTGCGTTTTTGTAGTATTTTTTGCTGCTTTTTGCAGTATTTTTTCCTGCTTTTTGTAGTATTTTTTTCCTGCTTTTTGCAGTATTTTTTTTAAATTTTTTCCTGCGTTTTTGTAGAATGTTTTTCCTGATTTTTGTAGTATTTTTTTTTTCCTGCATTTTTGTAGTATTTTTTAAAAAAATCCTGCGTTTTTGTAGTATTTTTTTTTCTGCGTTTTTGTAGTATTTTTTTAAAAAATCCTGCGTTTTTGTAGTATTTTTTTTTTCTGCGTTTTTGTTGTATTTTTTTCCTGCTTTTTGCAGTATTTTTTTAATTTTTTCCCGGCGTTTTTGTAGTATATAAGTCTAAGTCTAAGTCTTAGTCTAAGTCTAAGTGTAAGTCTTATCACAAAACCTGGCTAACCCCCCCTCATTCGGTCTACATTGCCGACGTTCCACTTCCGAGATTGTTCAGGTGCTGCATCCCTCAATGAAACTAAATCTTCCCGTGTCCGTGTTTCAGGGTTCTACGTGACTCTGGTGGTGAACCGATGGTGGAACCAGTTTGTTAACCTGCCCTGGCCGGACCGACTCATGTTCCTCATCTCCAGGTAACATCATCCTACCAGACTCTGGTCCATTACCCTGGTCCTACCTGGTCCTACCAGACTCTGGTCCATTAGCCTGGTCCTACCAGACTCTGGTCCATTACCCTGGTCCTACCAGACTCTGGTTCATTAGCCCGGTCCTACCAAACTCTGGTACATTAGCCTGGTCCTACCAGACTCTGGTCCATTACCCTGGTCATACCAGATTTTGGTCCATTAGCCCGGTCCTACCAGACTCTGGTCCATTACCCTGGTCCCACCAGACTCTGGTCCATTACCCTCCATTACTCACATCCACCCTCTCCTCCCATCCACCCTCTCCTCACATCCACCCTCTCCTCCCATCCACCCTCTCCTCACATCCGCCCTCTCCTCCCATCCACCCTCTCCTCACATCCACCCTCTCCTCCCATCCGCCCTCTCCTCACATCCGCCCTCTCCTCCCATCCACCCTCTCCTCACATCCACCCTCTCCTCCCATCCACCCTCTCCTCACATCCACCCTCTCCTCCCATCCGCCCTCTCCTCACATCCACCCTCTCCTCCCATCCACCCTCTCCTCACATCCACCCTCTCCTCACATCCACCCTCTCCTCACATCCTCCCTCTCCTCACATCCGCCCTCTCCTCACATCTGCCCCCTCTCCTCACATCCACCCTCTCCTCACATCCACCCTCTCCTCACATCCGCCCTCTCCTCACATCTGCCCCCTCTCCTCCCATCCACCCTCTCCTCACATCCACCCTCTCCTCACATCCACCCTCTCCTCACATCCGC
This sequence comes from Percina caprodes, assembly GCA_013375575.1. Lineage (NCBI taxonomy): Eukaryota > Metazoa > Chordata > Actinopteri > Perciformes > Percidae > Percina > Percina caprodes. Next base: position 34,759 of record JABXJD010000846.1, read on the forward strand.
CCTCTCCTCTCCTCATGCCACTGTGTTTCCTCCAGCTGTGTTCAGGGTAAAGATGAATATGGCCGCCTGCTGCGCCGGACGTTGGTACGTTACGTTAACCTGACGTCGCTGCTCATCTTCCGCTCCGTCAGCACCGCCGTCTGCAAACGCTTTCCCACCATGGACCACGTTGTGGAGGCAGGTGAGAGTCCCGAAAACCTGAACCCGCGTGTCGTCCTCGGGTCAAACTGACCCGTTTCACAGCGTTTTATTCAGAAATATGGATTAATTTCAACCAAATTGCCCCAAAAATAACACGGATGATTCCATATAACGTTCTTCAGGTACACGCTAAGAAATATATGTAAATTAAGGGCTGTATTACTGCAAATTTTTACAGAAATTGTCCCTTGTACGTGATTCACGGGTGTATTTCTGTTATTTTACAATGTGTTTTTTTTTTTTTTTACCATTTTTTTTACACAGTTATTTAACTGAGTGTAAAATTAATGATTACTTACATTGAATTTTTTGGGTGTTTTATTGAATCTTAGAGCATTTGAATTCTTTTTTTCGGACTTAACTCTGACATCTACCCATCTGAGATCCACTCAACATCCTCTGGGCTTAACTATTAGTCAAAATAATTCATGATTTCTGCCTTTTTAACTAAAAACGTATGTATAATTTCATACAAATGAGGTTTGTTGACAATGAATTCCAAGAATAAGAGTAAAACCTGTTATTAACCTTCGTGTTGTAACTTTCTATATCAGGAAAGAACATTGAAAATAGTGACAAATGTTGAAAAAAGCAGGAAGAATATTGACAAAAATGTTATTTTTTTAACGCTGAAAAAGTGACAAAAAAATAAGAAACATTGAAAAAAGCGACAAAGAAATTGTTAAAAAATTGACTAAAATATATATATATATATATATATATATATATATATATCAACAATCAACAAAAATGTTATTTTTCTAAACGCTGAAAAAGAAATCAGAAAAAGTGACAAAAAAACATCAGAAACATTGAAAAAAGCAACAAAGAAATTGTTAAAAAAATTGACTAAAACATAATTAAAAAAAAGTGAAAAAAAGTGACAAAAAAATAGGAATAAAACAGACAAAAATGTTGAGAAAAGTGTAGAAAAAGAACAACAAAATGTTGAAATTTCAACCCAGAAAAACACAAAGTTGCAGTCGACGGGAAGAAACACGAGGGTTAAACCAGCTCAGGTTTTAAAAAAAAAAGCGCCAAAAGCTGGAAAAAGTGTCAAAAAATCAGAAAAAAATGACAAAAACATCGGAAAAGCACCAATATTTTTAAAATTTTGATCTGGAAGGGCAAGTTCAAGGTCAAAGAGAAGACAACACGAGGGTTAAAAACAATTCTGAAGTAACATTTTCCTTCATAATCTATTAACAAATATCATCTTTATCTCCATTTCCAGCAGCTGAGATAACATCTATGTTCAGGGAATGAATCAGTCTCTACTAGAACACTATTAAAGATGGAAGTGGGGTTCGTTTTTATCATCAGGTTATAATTCATGTTAAAAATCACTATGGAAACAACATAAGTGTCATATCCAGAATAATGTTCTGAGTCAGGAATACATGTTTATCTCAGGAAATAAGGTAAGGTGCTGATTTCAGGTAGAAAACATGGAACTGGGACCATTTTTCTTCTTGTAACAATCTGAAATGGGTCAATTTGACCTGAATACCATGCAGACAAGGGTTAAAACCTCAAATAAGTCCCGGGTCAGTTTGACCCGAGGGACCCGAGAAGGTCCCGGAAGGGAAGACAACACGAGGGTTAAGTACAGTACTGGAGTACATGTACTTAGTTACATTTCACCATTGGTTGTTTCATTTTTGATGAGTTAATTGTCGATATTAAATGTTGTCCTCGGGTCAAATTTGACCCGTTTTAAGTTTCTCTTTTCACAAAAAATGGGAGTTCGAAATAAGCGCTGAAAAAAATCAACATTAGAAATATCAAATAACTTAAGAAAAAACATCAAAAACGTTGTAAAGTGACAAAAATGTCGGGGAAAGCGCTAATAGGTAACGTTTCACGGTTCACGGTTGACAACATGAGGGTTAAGAGTCAGATGGCGTTCAGCTCCTTCCTGCTGCTCCTCTTCCTTCCTGTCTGATCCCACCCCGGGGATTGGCTCGTTATCGGCCAATTAGAGAGCCTGAGAGCTGCAGCAGATTAACGATGATGAACATTAGACGGACATCTGGACGATCTGCGTTAGGTTGATCCGCTTTGGAGACATTAAAAAATCACTTTAAGATTCCTAATGTTGAAAATCCTTTTCTTTCATTTATCTGCCACATAATCTGTGGAAAGGTTGATATATGTATTACTACTAATACTAATATATATATATATATACTAATATGTATTAATACTAATTCTAATATATGTATATATACATATAAAATATTATATTTAAAATGTCCTACAGTGTGGGATGTCAGATTTTTTTTTAGTTTAGGAGCAAAATAGGTTTTAATGTCAATTGTTGCTGTTAACTGCCTGTTTTTAATGAATGAAACAGCTGTTTCATCCAGCTGTGAAACAGCTGTTTCATCCAGCTGTGAAACAGCTGTTTCATTCGTCCCGACCAGGCAGTAAACCCCATGTATTATTACACAAATAACTGTGTTTATACTATATTTTATGCAGGTGAGACATGGAAAAGTGCTTTAAAAAAAGATGTAAATATATTTGGGGCTATCAGGTAGGGGGTCGAGTGTTGCCATGGAGACTGATGCCCTGCGGGTCATGAAGGGCACTTAGTGGGATGTGCGTTGGCCTTTATACTCTTTATTGATCCCCTATGGGGAAGTTACATAACAACAGAGTGAAATAACATCCTGTACTACAGAAACATATATTCTTGGACACATGTAGTATTCTAGCTATATAAACTGCGTAGTGCATGGTATTTATAACCGCGAGATACGGGCTTCACAATGACGTTAACAGACATTCACGAGACGTATCGCCCTGCAGCAATCTATCTGAAATAACACCTATCTGGACTACCATTCATGATGTTGCCAGATGTTGCCCTTGGAGGGTATTCAGGTCAAATGGACCCATTTCAAAGTTCCATGTTTTCAACCTGAAATCAGCACCTTACCTTATTTCCTGTATTCAACATGTATTCCTGACTCAGAACATTATTCTGGATATGACACTTATCCATCCATCCATCTTCGTCCCCTTATCCGGTATCGGGTCTCGGGGGCAGCAGGTCCAGCAGGGGACCCCAACCTTCCCTTTCCCGAGCCACATCAACCAGCTCCGACTGGGGGATCCCGAGGCGTTCCCAGGCCAGGTTGGAGATATAATCTCTCCACCTAGTCCTGGGTCTTCCCCGGGGCCTCCTCCCAGCTGGACGTCCCTCCATCTAGTCCTGGGTCTTCCCCGAGACCTCCTCCCAGCTGGACGTCCCTCCACCTAGTCCTGGGTCTTCCCTGAGGCCTCCCCCAGCTGGACGTCCCTCCACCTAGTCCTGGGTCTTCCCCGAGGCCTCCTCCCAGCAGGACGTGCCTGGACCACCTCCTTAGGGACCCCCCCCAGGAGGCATCCTCACAAGATGCCCAAACCACCTCAACTGGCTCCTTAGCCGGGAGGACAACACAAGGCTTAACCCTCGTGTTGTCCTCACGGCAAAATTGAAAATCAACACTCTTGTTGACGCTTATTAACGACATTTTTAACTTTTTCTTACGTTTTTGTCCCTTTTTTCAACACTTTTGACGCTTTTTTTCAATTTTTGTTACTTTTTTTAACGTTCAACACTACATAACAGAAACTTATTAACTTTAGTTTTACAGTTATTTTGGGAATTTATGGTCAATAAACCTCATTTATAGGAAATTATACCTAATGTTTGAGTTAGAAAAGCAGAAATTAGGAATTATTGAGACTAAAATTAAAGGAATGGATGTTGATAATAATCACAGACTGGAATATGTCAACTTTTACTCTCAATACTATTTCAAAAACACTTCAATTTGGTTTCAAATGCTATAAAATTGAATAAGACGCCCCAAAATTAATGAAAGTAGAGATTTGTACTTGGCAAAGAGCGTTGTGTGGAATCAATCATGTTATTTTGGGGAATTAAAAAGAACATTGATATAGGAAAACATGAGGACAACATGAGGACTACATGGGGACAACATGGGGACAACATGAGGGCAACATGGGGACAACATGAGAACAACATGGGGACAACATGAGGACAACATGAGGACAACATGAGGACAACATGAGGGCAACATGGGGACAACATGAGGGCAACATGAGGACAACATGGGGACAACATGGGGACAACATGAGGGCAACATGGGGACAACATGAGGGCAACATGAGGACAACATGGGGACAACATGAGAACAACATGGGGACAACATGGGGACAACATGAGAACAACATGGGGACAACATGGGGACAACATGGGGACAACATGGGGACAACATGAGGACAACATGAGGGTTAACACCTGCTACTATAAACTCTGCAGCATGTCTAAGGGATGAGATATTATACTGATATCAGAGATAATATACTACTATATACTATATAATATCTACTGCATGTGCTGGTTTTGTGGGCCCACCTGCAGGTTTTATGACTCCAGAGGAGAGGAAGGCGTTTGAGAAAATCCGTTCCCCTCACCTGAAGTACTGGATTCCCATCGTCTGGTTCTCCAACCTGGCGTCCAAAGCTAAACAGGAAGGACGCATTCAGGACAGCATCGACCTGCAGAACATCCTCAATGTGACACTTGACGTTTTATATTCTATATTCTGTCTTCAAATATGAATCTTTATACATTTAGAGGGAAACAAGATCTCACGCAACACATTTCAGATGCAGGAATGAAAAAATTAGCGTAGCATGTTGCTAAAAGCTAGCTGACATATCTGACAGAAGGACAACTGAAGCTAACACGCTGTTAAGTTCTAACAATTGAAAACATTAAATATATATATATATATATATATATATACACATTATATTATATATTATTATATATTACAGCCAGTACCAAAAGAAAGCTATTTAACCCTTGTGTTGTCTTCCCGTCAACAGTGAAAATCACCACATTTATTGACGCTTTTTAGCGCTTTTTAGCGCTGTTTTTTTAGCGTTTTCTGGAGATACGTGGTTTTCACAGGACAGGAAGTGGAGGAAAGTAACTCAGACAAGAGCTTTGGGCCTCTCGCGTGTCATTAACACAAAAATGAATCATTAAAAATGATCCTGTCATAGAGGAAATGGCACTTAGGCAGCCGCACGCATTAAACGCCACTTGAGGCTCTAAGTCCTCGCCAGGCTGTGACCACACAACCCAGACACAGAGGTAATGTGACACCCAGCTTTTCTCTTTTCTCCTCCAATCAGCCTGAATCTGTCTGTCTTTTAGGAGATGAATCTGTTCAGGAGTTGGTGTGCGACTCTTTTCGGCTATGACTGGGTCGGCATCCCGCTGGTCTACACCCAGGCCTGTCTCTCTATTATTATATTATATTATTATTATTTACTCCATCTGTCACCATAACATGTCTGCTAATCTCATCACACCATCTCCCATTATCCCTGAAACTGTATCCCCACTCAGAGAGGAAAGGGATGTGCAGTAAAGCCTCTCTCTCTCTCTTCAGGTCGTCACTCTGGCCGTCTACACTTTCTTCTTCGCTTGTCTGATTGGTCGTCAGTTTCTCGACCCCGCTCAGGGTTACCACGGTCACGACCTTGACCTCTACGTGCCGGTCTTCACGCTGCTGCAGTTCTTCTTCTACTCCGGCTGGCTGAAGGTGACTTTTCCTTTAACTGTCATGTTGCCCTCATGTTGTCCCCATGTTGTCCTCATGTTGTCCTCATGTTGTCTTCATGTTGTCCTCATGTTGTCCTCATGTTGTCTTCATGTTGTCCTCATGTTGTCCTCATGTTGCCCTCATGTTGTCCTTATGGTGTCCTCATGTTGTCCTCATGTTGCCCTCATGTTGTCCTCATGTTGTCCTCATGTTGCCCTCATGTTGCCCTCATGTTGTCCTCATGGTGTCCTCATGTTGTCTTCATGTTGTCCTCATGTTGTCCCCATGTTGTCCTCATGTTGCCCTCATGTTGTCCCCATGTTGTCCTCATGGTGTCCTCATGATGTCCTCATGTTGTCCCCATGTTGCCCTCATGTTGTCCTCATATATATATATATATATATATATATATATATATATATATATATATATATATATATATATATATATATATATATGTATATATTGAAGGATGAAGGAATATATATATATATATATATATATATATATATATATATATATATATATATATATATATATATGTGTGTGTGTGTGTAATATATCCCACAATGTGTCAGTCTGTCTTTCTCACTACCACAGTGGTTTCTACTGAAGACGTAAATCTTAAAAAAAATGAAAAACTTCTCAGTTATGTGTGACGGATCTCCAGATTTGTGTGTCGCCAGGTAGCGGAGCAGCTGATCAACCCGTTTGGAGAGGACGACGACGACTTTGAAGTTAACTGGATCATCGACAGGAACCTTCAGGTCAGCAGCCAATCACAAAGCTCAGACACAGGCTTAAAAAACCCTGAAAGCACAACACAGGACGTCACGTGACGCAGACTCAGGTTATATTATTACATTGAAGGTTACTCAAAAACTTGACATCCCACTCACATCCTGTCTTTGGGGTCACTTCCTGTTTACCTGTCCCTCCAGGTGTCTCTGCTGGCTGTAGATGAGATGCACATGAACCTGCCCCACATGACCAAAGACCTGTACTGGAACGACTGCGAGGCGCGCCCGCCGTACACGCTGGCTGCTGCCGACTACTGCATCCCTTCATTCCTCGGCTCCACCACCGACATGGGGTCAGCACGCACACACACACACACACACACACGCACACACACATACACACGCACACACGCACACATACATACAGAGACACAGACAGACGCACACGCACACGCACACACACACACATACAGAGACACAAACAGACAGACAGACACACACACCTTACCTTAACCCTCGTGTTGTTTTCCCGTCAAAATTGCTTTTTATCGATGTTTTTAACTTTTTCTTGTTTTTGTCCCTTTTTTTCAATGTTTGTCACTTTTTTGACGTTCAACACTACGTAACACTAACTTATTAACTTTAGTTTTACAGTTATTTTTGGAATTTATGGTCAATAAACCTCATTTATAGGAAATTATACCTAATGTTTGAGTTAGAAAAGCAGAAATTAGGAATTATTGAGACTAAAATTAAAGGAATGGATGTTGATGATAATCACAGACTGGAATATGTCAACTTTTACTCTCAATACTATTTCAAAAACACTTCAATTTGGTTTCAAATGCTATAAAATTGAATAAGACGCCCCAAAATTAATGAAAGTAGAGATTTGTACTTGGCAAAGAGCGTTGTGTGGAATCAATCATGTTATTTTGGGGAATTAAAAAGAACATTGATATAGGACAACATGGGGACAACATGAGGACAACATGAGGACAACATGAGGGCAACGTGAGGACAACATGAGGACAACATGAAATTATACCTAATGTTTGAGTTAGAAAAGCAGAAATTATGAGTTATTTTGACTAATAGTTAAGATCAGAGGAATGAAAGAGCGTTGGAAGGAATCCATTTTATGTTAATTTGGTTAAAAAGAAACTCATATTTCAGATATAGACATTTTTTAAGGGGTCAGATTTGACCCGAGGACACCAGGAGGGTTAATTTTTAATGTGTTTGCAGGAAAGTTGGAAGTTGAATCCATCAGCAAAATGAGAAAAATGTGAATTTTGTGCAACATTTTGTCCAACGTGTCTTCCAGACTCTCTGACATCCTGCAGTTGGATGAGGCAGACGTTAGCAACATCCGTCCCCGGCAACAGGACTCTGTGTTGGCTTGGCGGCAGGAGTCGGTAATACATCCTGTTTTAACACTTCTAATTTTATCCCTGTGTGTGCTGTGTTGTCGGCCGCCGAGCAGAAGAGCTGCAAGGATAAATCGGTTAGTCGTCAACAGTTAAATTAATCATCAACTAGTTAGATAATCGGCCATCTTGTTGTCTCTCTAATGTGCATATCTTCTAGTTTCCGCTCTCCTCTGTGACAGTACACTGAAGATCTTTGACTTGTGGACAAAACAAGACATTTAACGACGTCATCTTGGGCGTTGGGAAACACCGATCCACAATTTTCATCATTTTAGAGACTAAAGTGATAAATCAACAATGAAAATAGTCGTCAGTTGCAGCCCTGCACAGACATCAGTGTCATATGGTGAAATATGTCATTAGGCCATTAATCAATGGTCTGATCACGTTGACTCATTGACGACTCATTGATGAAAAAATTAAGTCCACGGGTCCACACGTTAGCGCCACATTTCCCTAAGATTTTAACGTTTGTTGTGGATCCTTCCAGGTCCCTCTGCACCTCCTCGGTGGCGTACGTGGCCAGCAGATCCTGCACCTCCGCATCAGTCCACTTTTCTGAGTGCTCCACTCCGTCCATTCTCGAATTACTACGAAAACAGTATGTTTTGCCAACACAGATGCCGTGGCTTATACAGAGCACGCTGTGGGTTGTGACTAGGTCACTATTCGGAAAAGGGAAGCGACCCTGCCCTGAAGCAGGAGCTGAATGAGTCACAGGACCTGAACTCAGAGGAACTTAATAATCCCCAAATTGGTCCAGCGTTATGTTCTAGGAACTGCAAAGATCCCTCTGGTCAGAAAGCGGTTTGTTTGAGTCCTGAATGGAACAACAGCCTTCAGTGTTTACCTGTTTTTGTACCATCATATCTGTTGGTGTTTGCAGGTTCTGGGTCGAGTCCGCCGGCTGCTCAGCGTCCAGGATCCTCCTGACCTCAGACCTCCTCAGCCTATCTTTAAACGACACAGCAGCGACGCGACAGGAAGCTTCTTCCCAGACTTCAGGTACTAAAGGAACCCATGGTGATTTTGATTAAATGTTATTGGGTCTGTCTGACATCCATTTTATCGTCCGTCAATCCAACCAGGGTTTGCCCACGTCCAGAGGACACAGATTTACCCCCCACCGCCATAGACACCCTGTCCACATTAAGGGAGGTCAGCAGCAACTCTCCATCCCCTGAAAGCTCACCCTTTACCGTTTTCCCCCGGCTCGTCATAAGTCCGCCGTTGTCCAGTGACGTCTGTCACAAGACGGATTCTTCTGGTAATGGTGAAGCGGCAAAACCTCAGTATGGACTGGAGCCGTCCCCCACTGAGGAAGCACCAGGCTTAGATACCCCGAGGTAATTTAGTGTCATGACTGTTGACTTTCCCCTGATTGTTTGTCCAACTCTGTCCTTAATGAAACCATTACACCACCTTTTCACTCGTTCAACTCTGTCCTTAATCAAACGATTCTGCTGCTGATTTAAGATAAAGGGATTATCAAAATGACTAGAACCACAGTCGGTCTTAGCTTTGTTGTCATGGTCTGACTAATTCTATGTTTTTCTAGGCCCGGCTCCTCGATATGTTGTTCCCCCACCCAACTAGGACCCAAGAAATTTCGCTGGACAAATTTCCCACCAACCCGGCCAAGGGGGCGCCAGTTCTCCCTCCAGTTCTCCAGGCAGTCATCGAAGGGGTCGGTCCGAAGCCTGCCGAGCCCAAAGGGCCTGGGTAGGCGGAGACGAGGCCTGGCTCGCTTCCAATCCCGACGATCACCCGGTCCACCTTCGGACACTCTGCAGCTCCCTGACCTAGAGTACGACCACGACTTCCAAGGAGTGGCAGAGACTACTGACGACGTGGAGGAAGACGTCACAAACCAGGACAGCCAAACGCAGAGCTTGGAGAAAAAATAAGAACCACTCACACATGATACTGCCCAAAGAGCCGATCCCAGAGCTGGTAACAGTGCCCAAAAAGAGAAGTCACATAGAAATCTCCAACCTTTGAAGGGATGTTTTGAACCGCATGTTGCCAGCTTAGTCACTGGAGATAAATCCTCACCCTAAGCTGAACATCTACACCAAAAAAACACAAAGATATAAAAGAATACTTATACTCGTAATCAACTTTAAGATCAGAAAATGGGCAACTTGGGCAAAGATGGGAAGAGCAAGCAACAACCACTTAGGCTCAGCTTAATAACATGAAACGTTGAAGATAAAAGCCTTTTTTATGCCTTAATATTTTAACACACATAAGAAAGAAGTGAAATTATCCACCAGGAGCTGAACCTGTTGTGGAAACAATGTGTAGACTGTCGAGAAAAGTTCACTCGCTTCAATTCAGCCAGCGTTGTCTTGGAGGTCGCCTGGTGGCCATTAGAGGAACTGCAGCTGCTTCCAACCATTGACTGGAAATATTAATGGACAACGCATCCGGTTCGGCGACTGCAAATGTGGAAGTGCCTTAAAGCCGGGGGTACTCCTTAAACCTGCATCCTACCTGATCTCCAGCAGGGGGGGACTCGTGCGGTTGCATAAGGAGGTCTGTTTCTGTAGATGTCTGTGAGAAAGTGACCCACTTCTTCTCTTTATTACCTCAGTCAACATCTTCATGACGTGTTCATGGTCTCAATCGCTAGTTTGAAGTCTCTCCTCCCTCTCTTCCCCCTCACTCCTCCCTCACTCCTCCCTCACTCCTCCCTCTCTCCTCCCTCATTCCTCCCTCTCTCCTCCCTCTCTCCCCCCTCACTCCTCCCTCACTCCTCCCTCATTCCTCCCTCTCTCCTCCCTCTCTCCCCCCTCCCCCATCTCCTTCCTCTCTCCTACCTCTCTACCACCTCACTACTCCCCCCTCACTCCTCCCTCACTCCTCCCCCTCTCCTCCCTCTTCCCTCCCTCTCTCCCCTCACTCCCCCTCTCTACCACCTCCCTCCTCCCCTTCTCCCCCCTCTCCTTCCTCTCTACCACCTCACTACTCCCCCCTCTCTCCTCCCTCTCTCAGCCTCACTCCTCCCTCTCTCTTCTCTCTTTCCTCCCTCTCCCCTCACTCCTCCCTCTTTCCTCCCTTACTCCTCCCTCTTTCCTCCCTCTCTCTTTCCTCCCTTACTCCTCCCTCTTTCCTCCCTCACTCCTCCCTCTTTCCTCCCTCACTCCTCCCTCTCTCATCACCAACCAGGATGGCTGACTCATTGCAAACCAATGGGTGACGTCCCACATGCTCTGTCCATTAATATTATACAGTCAACTGTTGTGACTGCTGATTAAATGCAAGAACTCAGGATAACTGACTGGACTTAAGAGGTTTCTAGAACATTTTCTAGCACAAACTCTTCTGTCTTCATGTGATGATGAACGGTTTGTCTGTTTTTGTAAATGTAACTGAAGTTATGAATATGCAGTATCTGCTGCTGAATCTCTAAAAACTGAACTTTTTAAAAATAAAAATAAAACATGACCGATGGCGATTTGTCAACGGGTCACCAGACATGAATAATGGCGTGAGTAGGGCCGTACTTAACAGCTCAGCCAATAGTGGTTGTTTGTCTTTAATGATGGTCAATGATTGGATAATGGACCACTGATGGCAAGACTCTCTCAAAAGTTTCAAAATAGGTCAGTAAATGATGTAGATTAGCACAATGCTAGGTCAGTAAATGATGTAGATTAGCACAATGCTAGGTCAGTAAATGATGTAGATTAGCACAATGCTAGGTCAGTAAATGATGTAGATTAGCACAATACTAGGTCAGTAAATGATGTAGATTAGCACAATGCTAGGTCAGTAAATGATGTAGATTAGCACAATGCTAGGTCAGTAAATGATGTAGATTAGCACAATGCTAGGTCAGTAAATGATGAACATTAGCACAATGCTAGTTCAGTAAATGATGAACATTAGCACAATGCTAGGTCAGTAAATGATGTACATTAGCACAATGCTAGGTCAGTAAATGATGTACATTAGCACAATGCTAGGTCAGTAAATGATGTACATTAGCACAATGCTGCTAGCTAATTACCAACGAGTGCTATTTGTGTTGGTGCCTTTGTAAGAACTACAAAACTCTGTTATGGTCATTTTAATTGAACAGTATTTATTGATGATGTAGTTGTTAGCTAATGATGACCGATTGGTTAGGGCTCGGTTGGGTGCCTAGCAGAGGCAAAGCCAACACGGTCCTGTCCTCTGTCAAAGATGCTGTAAAACTCTGTAAGAAATACATCTCCCAGAATCCACAGGGGGCCCTTGGCGGAAAAAATGTCCACGGCCTGGAAGCCACTGAAACAAAACTCCCTGTTGCCAAGCATCTCCTGGAGACAGAGAGACAGACAGAGACATGACTTTTGTAGTTTTTTAGAGACATTTCAGTAACAAACTGTGTATTTATGTTAATTTGTCATGTCAACCATAAAATATAGCTGAATGATTTATCGATTATAGGGTTAGATATAAAAACAGACCACACAAAGCAGCGCAGAGCCCGATGCAAATGTCTTTACTAGTTTAAGACTGACGCTGTTGTTAATTTCCCGTTCAGCGTCCACGTCGTTCAAATAGCAAATGCACCTGTGCCCATCTTTGCACCAATGGGCATGCTGGTATTACAGGGAGGTGTGTTCAGGTGCATTCTGGGCGTGCTGGTATTACAGGGAGGTGTGTTCAGGTGCATTCTGGGCGTGCTGGTCTTACAGGGAGGTGTGTTCAGGTGCATTCTGGGCGTGCTGGTCTTACAGGGAGGTGTGTTCAGGTGCATTCTGGGCGTGCTGGTCTTACAGGGAGGTGTGTTCAGGTGCATTCTGGGCGTGCTGGTGTTACAGGGAGGTGTGTTCAGGTGCATTCTGGGTGTGCTGGTGTTACAGGGAGGTGTGTTCAGGTGCATTCTGGGCGTGCTGGTCTTACAGGGAGGTGTGTTCAGGTGCATTCTGGGCGTGCTGGTCTTACAGGGAGGTGTGTTCAGGAATGCATCTGATTGGCTGTTAAAGGAATGGGAGAGGACCTCTGATTGGTTGACTGACGCAGAACACACCTCTGATTAATGAAGACACTAAGTCCAGCCCTTAAGGACCACACGCCTGGCGCACCGACCCTTTGTTCCACCGTCAAACTACCAAAAGTGGATTTGGACACACCCTGAACGCACCTGCGCTTCACGCCGTGTGTACGTTTGTTAAAATAGGGCCCCTAAAGTGCAAAGGTCCATCAAACAAATAACAAATGGTGAATATAACCTGTATTTACAGAGGAAAAGGCTTGATTCAAGACATTTGACAAACCTTCCTAACGTATTGCTCAGCGGTCAGCGTGTACTCTGTTCCTCCGAGGACGAACGTCACATGAGGTAGACTAGACAACCGGGCACAGTCAATAACGAACTGAAACACATTAGGAAGGGAACAAATTAAATGAAATGTTAAAATTAAATGAAACAAATTTTGCTAAGGCTGAATTTTGGGAAAGAGACTTCAGATACAGTATTAGGGACCACTAAGGTCTATATAAAGAGACTTCAGATACAGTATTAGGGACCACTAAGGTCTATATAAAGAGACTTCAGATCCAGTATTAGGGGACCACTAAGGTCTATATAAAGAGACTTCAGATACAGTATTAGGGGACCACTAAGGTCTATATAAAGAGACTTCAGATACAGTATTAGGGACCACTAAGGTCTATATAAAAGAGACTTCAGATACAGTATTAGGGGACCACTAAGGTCTATATAAAGAGACTTCAGATACAGTATTAGGGACCACTAAGGTCTATATAAAGAGACTTCAGATACAGTATTAGGGACCACTAAGGTCTATATAAAGAGACTTCAGATACACTATTAGGGACCACTAAGGTCTATATAAAGAGACTTCAGATACAGTATTAGGGACCACTAAGGTCTATATAAAGAGACTTCAGATCCAGTATTAGGGGACCACTAAGGTCTATATAAAGAGACTTCAGATACAGTATTAGGGGACCACTAAGGTCTATATAAAGAGACTTCAGATACAGTATTAGGGACCACTAAGGTCTATATAAAAGAGACTTCAGATACAGTATTAGGGGACCACTAAGGTCTATATAAAGAGACTTCAGATACAGTATTAGGGACCACTAAGGTCTATATAAAGAGACTTCAGATACAGTATTAGGGACCACTAAGGTCTATATAAAGAGACTTCAGATACAGTATTAGGGGACCACTAAGGTCTATATAAAGAGACTTCAGATACAGTATTAGGGACCACTAAGGTCTATATAAAAGAGACTTCAGATACAGTATTAGGGACCACTAAGGTCTATATAAAGAGACTTCAGATACAGTATTAGGGACCACTAAGGTCTATATAAAGAGACTTCAGATCCAGTATTAGGGGACCACTAAGGTCTATATAAAAGAGACTTCAGATACAGTATTAGGGACCACTAAGGTCTATATAAAAGAGACTTCAGATACAGTATTAGGGACCACTAAGGTCTATATAAAAGCATCCAAAGAGCACCATGTCATAGGACCATAGGAAATTTAGTTTAACCTCGTCTATGCTTGAGGGTGTGGCTCCAATCAGCTGCTGCAGGTTGAGGATGTCAGGGGTCGGTCCAGCGATGAGGGAGGTTCCAGTATCAACAATCGCCTGGCAACCACGAGGACAGAAAGAACTCGCACCCTGCACCGCGACACTGAAGCGTACACAGAGATCAGGATTTTGATTATTAGCCCTTCTTGTTAGTACAGCGTCAGGACTTCTCTTTGATTCATTTTAATGATTTATCGCACAGAATCACATTATTAAAAGATGTGAGAAACCTGTCCATCTTAATCTGCCAGTATCCCTTAGCTGTCACTGGGAGCCAGTTGATTGGTCCAATGTACAACGACTCGTCAATTCCGCCTAGCAACAGTTCGCCTTCTGGGTTGCTGCTACTTGTTTTCCTGCAGAGACAGAAATCATATTCCAATTAACAAACTGCAAGTTCCATCCATCCAACCATCCATCCATCCATCCATCCATCCATCCATCCATCCATCCATCCATCCATCTTCATCCAGTCTCAGGGGCAGCAGCTCCAGTAGGGGACCCCAAACTTCCCTTCCCCGAGCCACATCAACCAGCTCCGACTGGGGGATCCCGAGGCGTTCCCAGGCCAGGTTGGAGATATAATCTCTCCACCTAGACCTGGGTCTTCCCCGAGGCCTCCTCCCAGCTGGACGTGCCTCCACCTAGACCTGGGTCTTCCCCGAGGCCTCCTCCCAGCTGGACATCCCTCCACCTAGTCCTGGGTCTTCCCCGAGGCCTCCTCCCAGCTGGACATCCCTCCACCTAGTCCTGGGTCTTCCCCGAGGCCTCCTCCCAGCTGGACATCCCTCCACCTAGTCCTGGGTCTTCCCCGAGGCCTCCTCCCAGCTGGACATCCCTCCACCTAGTCCTGGGTCTTCCCCGAGGCCTCCTCCCTGCTTATGGACCCCACCCAACGCTTTCTTTTCAAACCACTGAATCCTTTGAATTTCCTAGAGTCCTCTCAGGACTTTTGGGACCCTTTTAAAATCTTTGAAAGCTCGGCAACTCTGGATCCCCTGAGACCGAATGTCTCAGACCATGTCCCTTGTGCAAATATGCATAACCTAGGAAGGAACGCCTCTGATTGGCTTACACTGGATTCCTGTATTCTTGGAATCGGAATAGCTCGATTGATTCATGAATGTGAATTGATTTTTGCACACCCCTAACCCTAGACCCCTTCCAATCCTTTCCTAAAACACCTCAACCCTCATGTTGTCCCCATGTTGTCCCCATGTTGTCCCCATGTTGTCCCCATGTTGTCCTCATATTGTCCTCATGTTGTCCTCATGTTGTCCTATATCAATTTTAATGCCCCAAAATAACATGATTGATTCCACACAACGCTCTTTGCCAAGTACAAATCTCTACTTTCATTAATTTTGGGGCGTCTTATTCAATTTTATAGCATTTGAAACCAAATTGAAGTGTTTTGAAATAGTATTGAGAGTAAAAGTTGACATATTCCAGTCTGTGATTATCATCAACATCCATTCCTTTAATTTTAGTCTCAATAATTCCTAATTTCTGCTTTTCTAACTCAAACATTAGGTATAATTTCCTATAAATGAGGTTTATTGACCATAAATTCCAAAAATAACTGCAACACTAAAGTTAATAAGTTAGTGTTACGTAGTGTTAAACGTAAAAAAAAGTGACAAACATTGAAAAAGGGGGAAAAATGTAAGAAAAAGTTAAAAACATCGATAAAAAGCGTCAACAAAAGTGTTGATTTTCAATTTTGACGGGAAGACAACACAAGGGTTAAAACTCAGCGGACCCTTGTGCTCGACGATTGTCTCCTGGAGGACACTGGACCCCAGTTTGAAAACCCCAAACAATTGTGACATGACAGTTGCTTGAAAGAGACTCTCCTCACTCCCAATGTGCCCCTGAGCAAGGCAACGTACCCCTAATCTGGTTGTACTGGCGAGACAAACTTGGACTGGAAAAAGGGGGTCTCACCTGCTGAGGTAGAAGGAAAACACCGGCTCCTCCACCGTCTTCTGCGCCAACATGTTGTCGAAAACGGGGTTCCCAAGGATCTCTGCCAGGGACGGGTAACCCATCCCCAGAACCCCGTCGAACTTCGCCCTCACAAATGCGGAACCGGGTTCATAAACTGATTCCCAAACTCCTGGTTCAGGACGGACAGATCCCCGACCTGGAGCAGAAGACAACTCATATGTCTTTTCCACCAAGGCAGTTCTGGTGCTGGTTCGGAGTCGGTGCCAGATATCGAACCGGTTCTTTGCTTTTCCACCCAAATAAACGTGGCTCTGGGCCAAGAAAACAGGTTCCAACTCAGCACCAACTTAGCGCTGGTCTAGAGATAAGAACCGGTTACGTCAGGTGCTGCGGGGGCGGGGTTATCAAGAAAAACTTCTGGCCACCATTTTTAAAAACGCTGGTCAGCTGTTAACCACAGAGAGCGGCTAATGTTAGCTTCAGACATGGACCAACGGTCTGCTGGCTCCCAGGCTCTGGAAAATCCAGCTGGGTCTTAGATAATTAGAGTAGAACCAGCACCGAACTGGCAATAGCACCAGCCCAGAACCAGCACCTGGTTAGCCTCGTGGAAAAGACATATTAGAATATTATAAAATAGAGTCTTGAAACACATCTTGAAATCTTTCACAGCACGTATACTGAAGAGAGTTTCCACTGTAACCCTTTAATAAAATGCCTTTATTGTCCTTTACAGTGTCATATAATATGGAATAAAATATAAAATATAAATAGTGTAAAAAAGGGCGGGGACGGAGTTGTGGGCAACAGATACTAGACAGTGAAGATAGGAAAGGGGACAGAGGGGATGACCCTCAGCAAAGAGCCGCAGGTTGGATTCTTACCTGGGCCGCTGCCAGAGACTCGGCCTACATGGGGTCCCCGGTCTTAAAGTTACTGTGGTATGATCTTCATCAACATTGCAGATGTAGTCGCTTATTCGTGTGTGTACCTGAAGTATACGCGACACGTTTGATGACATGCAATTATGTTTGTTGAGTAGGATAGAACCGGACCTTGAGCGTGTCTCTGGCCATGACCCCCAGCAGGTGTCCCGACCCGTAGTGGATCCCGAAGGTCCGGCCGTCATGAAGGAAAGACGTGGACTCAAACGCCTTGAAACGCTTGTGCAACGCTGCAAACACACACACACACACGCAAGCGCGCGAGCACACACGCACGCACACACACGAGCACACAACACGCACACACACGCATGCATGCACACACACACACACACGCACACACGCACACGCATGCGCACACGCACACGCACATGCATGCACACACGCACATGCATGCACACACGCACACGCATGCACACAAGCACCCACACAACACGCACACACACGCATGCACATACGCAAGCACACACACGCAAGCGCACACACACACATACATGCACACGCACACATGCAAGCACACACACACACGCAAGCACACAAGCACCCACACAACACGCACAAGCACACACCCAAGCACACGCACACATGCAAGCACACACACACACATGCATGCACACGCACACACGCAAGCACACACACACACATGCATGCACACACACACATGCAAGCACACACACACACACACACACACACACACACACACACACACACACACACACACACACACACACACAGGGAGACCTTGAACTTCTTATCACAGTCGGGAACACACTGAACCGTGCTGTCATGTAGTCCTGACCCAAACTCAAACAGAGAGTGTTAGTAGGCGGGGGACTGGTCCATGTTGACACCCTGAGTTGGTGTGTGTGTGTGTGTGTGTGTCTGTGTGTGTGTGTGTGTGTGTGTGTGTCTGTGTGTGTGTGTCTGTATATGTGTGTGTGTGTGTGTGTGTGTGTGTAGTCGTACTACAGGCTTGGCTGACGCAGTAGGTTGACGGCACCCAGAGGTCGGATGAGCCGGTGTCGAAGACCACCGAGAAGTTCTGCCCCGGAGACCCCAGACTGATCTCCCCGTAGTACTGAGCCTGACACACAGCAGACACAACACGGCGTTATGAGGAATGGTTGCTGGTTCGATGCCTGACTTACTACTCCTCATGTGTCCGGGGGTATTGTTTGATTACGTTGTATGAATGAAAATGTTAAAAGGGTAGATGTACTTTCTTGTATATCTGTGGTTTTGTATGCCAGACCTTCCTCTACAGCACTGCGGAGGAAGGTCTGGCAAGTCCACACAGCATTCTGGGATGGGAGAAAAACCTGCTCTGGTTTATCGGCATTTTTTAAAACCAATCACAATCATCGTGGGCGGGGCTTAGCGCCGGACGGAGCCATGGTGCCGCTGTTAAAGAGTCTCAGGGAGGACGTTGTTTTGGTGGAACATGTGTACGTTCAGAAGTAGTTTTGGTCGTCAACAGAGACTCAGATTGGACAGATAGTCTAGCTAGCTGTCTGGATTTACCCATCAGAGACCTGAGGACCAGGTAACCAGAGACCTCAGACTGGACAGATGGTCTAGCTAGCGGTCTGGATTTACCCTGCAGAGATTTGAGGACCAGGTAACCATAGTCCTCAGATTGGACAGATAGTCTAGCTAGCGGTCTGGATTTACCCATCAGAGACCTGAGGACCAGGTAACCAGAGACCTCAGACTGGACAGATGGTCTAGCTAGCGGTCTGGATTTACCCTGCAGAGATTTGAGGACCAGGTAACCATAGTCCTCAGATTGGACAGATGGTCTAGCTAGCGGTCTGGATTTACCCATCAGAGACCTGAGGACCAGGTAACCAGAGACCTCAGACTGGACAGATGGTCTAGCTAGCGGTCTGGATTTACCCTGCAGAGATCTAAGGACCAGGTAACCAGAGACCTCAGACTGGACAGATGGTCTAGCTAGCGGTCTGGATTTACCCTGCAGAGATCTGAGGACCAGGTAACCATAGTCGTCAGAACTCAGCCGCAGGTTAGAGCACCATAACAGGGGACAGGGACGGACATCCGGCCAAATATCCGGCGGCATCGGAGCAATCCTGGAAGTGTAACGTCGTGGGTGTAGATGAAAATCTCTTAAATCCCAGAATGCTGTGTGGACTCGCCAGACCTTCCTCTACAGCGCTGTGGAGGAAGGTCTGGCGATGCGAGACTAGAGTTCTTACGTCCATGAAGTTGTAGAGCTTCTCGCTGGAGCGCATCAGCCGCAGTGACGGCGTGCCGGGTGGGAAGCACTGAGCGTAGCGCCGGTTAAACATGTCCGGGCGGGACTCCTTCAGGACCTCCCTCAGCAGCCCGTCGGCTCGCAGCTGGGAACGAATCGAAGGCACCCGCCTCAGAGGAACCCTGGGGGGGGGGGATGTTACAATTGTGTTGAACTTTTAGTGAAGTTTTATAGGTTTTTATCTCATTTCTTAAAGGAATAGTCAGAGGAACGTAATGAATTACAAACACTTTCAATTACTTACATTACTTGTTTGTTTTTAAATCTCTTAAAGGTCTAGCACCATCATATTTGTCTGATATGCTGATTTTGCACCCTCCAGTCAGAGCTCTCAGGTCCAGGACCAGGTGCTTTTAGACTGTCCCAGAACCAGACTGAGACCCAGAGGGGACAGAGCTTTTTCGGTGGCAGGTCCTAAGCTCTGGAACGCTCTCCCTCTCAACATTAGAGCAGCTTCCTCTATTCAGAGTTTTAAATCACTTTTAAAAACTCATCTT
>JABXJD010000846.1:60000-75000 GCA_013375575.1 Percina caprodes
TAGGTGGAGGGACGTCCAGCTGGGAGGAGGCCTCGGGGAGACCAGGACTAGGTGGAGGGACGTCCAGCTGGGAGGAAGCCACGAGGGAGACCAGGACTAGGTGGAGGGACGTCCAGCTGGGAGGAGGCCTCGGGGGAAGACCCAGGACTAGGTGGAGAGATTATATCTCCAACCTGGCCTGGGAACGCCTCGGGATCCCCCAGTCGGAGCTGGTTGATGTGGCTCGGGAAAGGGAAGTTTGGGGTCCCCTACTGGAGCTGCTGCCCCCAAGACCCGATACCGGATAAGTGGATGAAGATAGGATGGATGGATGGATGGATGGATGATATCCAGCATCGTTGGTGGATCCAGAGACTGAGAAAGATCTCTAAAAGCCACATGCTACTGTAACCTCACACATGCATCAGGTGATCCACGGATGCACATTTAACAACCTGTAAACCAAGGCAAAATGGTAATAAAGGTAATAATGATTATATTATCTTAATTTAAAAAAATATGACCATAACATTTTAATTCAAATGACAATAAATGAGTTTCTTAATTTTGGTGTGCTTGTCCGTCCTGCAGGGGTCTGCAGAGAGCAGGGTGCACGAGGACCTGAGAATGCACCGTATGAGGTTCTGTGCTTGCCGTGAACCAGAGAGAGACCCAGTACTTCCAGATCTCTGCAGTCTGGCCCCAGCGTGCTGGATCTCCGGTCTCCATGCGAAGCTTGAGAACTTCTGAGGTATTTCAACGACTCGATGCATTGCTCCCAAAACCAACCCACAAGTTCATAAGCCTCAGAAACAGGCTTCTTGAAGTGAAACGTGATGGTTGGCCTCGCACTGGAGACGGTTTCTCTGGTCCTGATGAGCGGATTCTTGAGTTGTACCTGAAGGCCTTTCAAGCACTTTGTGGGACTCTGAATTGGGTCCAAAACCAACTTCCGTTAACATATTTCCGTTATTTTAATAGGATTTAATAACGTACTCGCTGAAAAACCAGATACTGTATCTGCAGTTGGTAAGCTGAGGTCACATGTTGAGCAAAGCTTTTTATCTGTTGTCTGTTTTTATTGTTTTTGGCATGTTTTGTTTTGGATTAGGTTATTTATTATGCTTTTATCTTGTGTTGTCTATAATTGTACAGCACTTTGGGGCAGTAGTGACTGTAAGTGTGCTATAGAAATAAACTTTGACATGTTCTAGTACGTCTTAACCCTCGTGGTGTCTCCACCTCCGGGACCCTCTGGTGTCCCTCGGGTCAAACTGACCCGGGACTTATTTGGGGTTTTAAAAACAATTCTTAAATAACATTTTCCTTCATAATCTATTAACAAATATGGTCTTTATCTCCATTTCCAGCAGCTGAGATAACATCTATGTTCAGGGAATGAATCAGTCTCTACTAGAACACTATTAAAGATGGAAGTGGGGTTCGTTTTTATCATCAGGTTATAATTCATGTTAAAAATCACTATGGAAACAACATAAGTGTCATATCCAGAATAATGTTCTGAGTCAGGAATACATGTTTATCTCAGGAAATAAGGTAAGGTGCTGATTTCAGGTAGAAAACATGGAACTGGGACCATTTTTCTTCTTGTAACAATCTGAAATGGGTCAATTTGACCTGAATACCATCCGAGGGTTAAAGGAAAATCTTCCAATTTAAAATGTGAAATGAAGCATTGAATGTTAAGCCGTGACGTTTGAAATGGTCAAATATGTCCCTTCAAGATATTATTAGTTATTTATTAAATACTGGAATCAAATACCTCGTTTCTCTGGTAAATGTATGCCAATGCTAACTAATTATTTTCAGTAAATTGCACTTGTAAAACAGAAATAATTTGTCAACATTAAAAATATAAGTGCAGGATTTGATTTAAATTAAATTTTTTAATTTTAAATGTAACCTTTGAATTAGGTGTTTGTGGTTAAAATTCTCATTTTTGACAATAGTATAACTTAATTTTTTTAGTTTTTTGTAGACTTTACATAATAATTTGTAATATACAAAAATGTTTATTATTGAGTTTTCCCAACTTAAAAAAAACAAGTTTGCTAAACTACAAAGACAACCAACAAACCGACTGATGAGGATTGGTTCTTTTATTTTCAGTCAACAAAACAAACAACGTCCAAACTTACGTTTAAAGCGACGTTGACAGACACCGGCTAACGTTAGCATAACATCTGCTAATGTTAGCATGACAACCAACACTGCACATTAGCCTCACACGAGCCTGTCTGTTGACAGCAGCCGTTTACGATTAGCTTCAGTGTTGCTAGCGTTAGCCACAGTTAGCCAGCGAGACGGTGGCCGTGTACGATTAGCTTCTGTATTGCTAGTGTTAGCTACAGTTAGCCAACGAGCAGGTGGCCGTGTACAATTAGCTTCTGTGTTGCTAGCGTTAGCCACAGTTAGCCAGCAAGACGGTGGCCGTGTACGATTAGCTTCTGTATTGCTAGCGTTAGCTACAGTTAGCCAACGAGCAGGTGGCCGTGTACAATTAGCTTCTGTGTTGCTAGCGTTAGCTACAGTTAGCCAACGAGCAGGTGGCCGTGTACGATTAGCTTCTGTGTTGCTAGCGTTAGCTACAGTTAGCCAACGAGCAGGTGGCCGTGTACGATTAGCTTCTGTGTTGCTAGCGTTAGCTTCAGTTAGCCAGCGAGCCGGTGGCCGTGCTTCCACAGTGAGAGTTTAACAGACAAAATAAAAAAAACAGCGGAGTTTCTCTTTAAATTTGAACTACACAGAGGCGATAAATAACAAAACTGATCCCTCCCCCGCCCGTCATCTTCATCCTCCTCTTCCTCTAGCAGGGGTGATGGTCGGGGACTCTCTTCCTGCAGAAACAGACACACTTTAATGTCGACAACATGAGGGCAACATGAGGGCAACATGGGGGCAACATGGGGGCCACATGGGGGCAACATGGGGGCAACATGAAGACAACATGGGGACAACATGGGGGCCACATGGGGGCCACATGGGGGCCACATGGGGGCCACATGGGGGTTAAAGCAGTAGCTTCAGGCGTGATGGACCGACCTGGGTGCAGCTTTGATGATGTTGTCGACTCTCAGGATCATCTCGGCGGCTTCGGAGGCGCTCAGCAGCACCTGGCGCTTCACCTGGAAGGACTCTGTGACCCCCAGCTCGGCCATGTTGCCCACCGTACCTTCAGACATATCTGCAGGACACACACGGACGGACGGACACACACACACAGAGAGAGACACACAGTTTTAAGTCAGAAATGAATAGAACTAAACTATGTAGAAGACAAAGATGTCGTACTTTCTTTGATTATTTCAGGGGCGACTTGACATAATCATTGTATAGAGTCTAACATCTTCAAAATGTAGAAGTGAGTGAGTGAGTGAGTGTGTAAGTGTGTGTGTGTGTGTGTGTGTGTTCATGTCCGGGAGAAGTTAAGGAGAAAACACAAGACGTGCACGTTT
This sequence comes from Percina caprodes, assembly GCA_013375575.1. Taxonomy (NCBI): domain Eukaryota; kingdom Metazoa; phylum Chordata; class Actinopteri; order Perciformes; family Percidae; genus Percina; species Percina caprodes. The sequence goes on from JABXJD010000846.1 coordinate 63,456, forward strand.
TAAGTCAAATGAACGTAACTAAAACCCTTTTCTCAGATCTGGTGATTGTTTCTGGACTTAAACCTGATTATTTTCCAATGTTTCACACGTCGGTTTCTATCGGTGCAGATAAGACACAACGCTCTGTATTTATTATTATTATTATTATTTATTATTATTTCTTGTTTGTGTATCTCGATGAATGTTGAGTAAAATCTGCTGCATGAAAAATTCCTGTAATCAATACAAACTAACCCTCATGTTGTCTTCCCGTCAAAATTGAAAATCAACACTTTTGTTGAAGCTTTGATGTTTTTAACTTTTTCTTACGCTTTTGTCCTTTTTTTCATCACTTTTGACACTTTTTTCAATGTTTGTCACTTTTTTGACGTTTTTAACACTACGTAACACTAACTTATTAACTTTAGTTTCACAGTTATTTTGGTATTTATGGTCAATAAAGCTCATTTATAGGAAATTATACCTAATGTTTGAGTTAGAAAAGCAGAAATTAGGAATTATTGAGACTAAAATTAAAGGAATGGATGTTGATGATAATCACAGACTGGAATATGTCAACTTTTACTCTCAATACTATTTCAAAAACACTTCAATTTGGTTTCAAATGCTATAAAATTGAATAAGACGCCCCAAAATTAATGAAAGTAGAGATTTGTACTTGGCAAAGAGCGTTGTGTGGAATCAATCATGTTATTTTGGGGAATTAAAAAGAACATTGATATAGGACAACATGAGGACAACATGGGGACAACATGAGGGCAACATGAGGGCAACATGAGGACAACATGAGGACAACATGGGGACTACATGAGGACAACATGAAGACAACATGGGGACAACATGGGGACAACATGAAGACAACATGGGGACAACATGAGGGATAAAGCTCGACTTCCTTGTCTCTTATGATTAATAAAAGACATTTATCTTGACGTGACTGATTTCCTTTCATCTTAAGCGAGTTGGCAAACCGTTTCTTTTACAGACATAGGATCTTGAGGCGTTCAGGTGACGAATATTTGTCTGTGTTCACTCACTCAGTCCACAGGTGGTGTTGTTCTCCATGTGTGCAGCTCTCAGCTGAGCCACCAGGTCGGCGCTGTCGTAGCGGCGTTGTCGGCGATGATGGTCGACAGCTGGAGGAGAAAGCGGCGAGAAATAGTGAGTTCGATAAAACTATAAAGATTTATGAATTCAGCTGCACAAAGGAAGATATAAAGTTCAGAATAACAGAATAAAAGAAGCCGTGTCAGTGCAGGACAGGAAGGAAGCTGAAAAGGCTCCTTCAGAGTCCCCCCCGCTTAGTTTTTTTTTAAAACCCACTAAAAATGAAATGTAAAATGTAATTCCAGTATAAAATAAAACAAGTATGACAACACACAGAAGCATAAACAGCATATTTACATATCAATGCAAGAAAAAAAACAAAAACAGAATTATACCAACATTAGATTTAAAGGAGAATTTCAATATACCGTGGCTTGAATGGGCATAAGTTTACCCCCATGTTAAATATCTTAGAGCTCCTTTAAAGATGAAATGAGAAACTAACTGTGGCCTAAAGGCTGGTAATGAAGGGATTTAAGTGACCCTTTCAATGAATTCCACACCAGTGGACCACTATATCTGGTAGAAACGAAGTTCTTCAGACCGTCCCCGGTCTAAAAACTCCTAAAGCTCCGAGGTGTCAGGTTCTAGTTTTATTTCCCTCTGCAGACGAATGCCGTCGTACAAAACAATCTCCTAAAATCTGAAGCTTTTTAAAAGAAAATCAATCTAAAATCTGATATATTCGGGAAAACACTTCATGTTTGGTGTGATCCTTTACAAAAAAGCAGACCGGTCCATACCATCATCAGAGCCTTGGCAAATGACTCCATGGCAACCGCCTCCTTTCCTGGCGTCCTATTGGCCAGATCGCTCACCACCTTGGCCATGAGCATCTCAGAGCAGCCTGGCGGAGAGCAGAGACACAGTTACGCACGTAGCAGACTCCATTTCTCATGTTAACGTCACACAATAGCTATCCACGGCACTGTCAACACCTCATACAGGTGTCTGTAGACGCGTGTGTGTGTGTGTGTGTGTGTGTTACCTCCTCCGTAGACGGTGCGTGGCTCCTTCACAGTCTGAGCTAACACACACAGAGCGTCGTGCAGCGAGCGCTCCGCCTCGTCAAGAATCTGCTGAGTCGCTCCTCGCAGGATGATGGTGCACGCCTCGCCTGAAGGATAGGGCCAAGGGTCAAAGGTCAAGCTGAGAGCCTCACTCACAGAGGCCTGCACTGCTAGTTGGAAGCCACTGACCTACGTTTCGTTGCATGTGTGCCTGCACATTGGCTCAATAATACAATACAATTGAATCAGTGAGCTGCAGATGGAATTACACACATCCATGGTGTAATATTGTCATGAAGTCAGACACATCAGAACAGCAACACGTCATGCAGGGGACGCGCTCTTCTCACAAGAAGATCAACACCCCTCCCCACCCCTGTGTGTGTGTGTCTCCGTACCCATGGCGACTCCAGAGAAGTGGATGAGTGTGTCCTCTCCGATCATCACTTCCTCAATCAGCTTACAGTGGCCGAGCTTCACCAGCTCGGGGTGGTCGAAAGTGGAGCTGATTTCTCCTCCTGATCACACAACACCATACACACACTTATTATTTCATGTATATTCTATGTATGTATGTATGTATGTATCTATGTATGTTGCATCCCAGTATTTCATATATATTAATATTCTGTGATGTATGACTGATTTTGCTGCTGTAACACCATACTTTCTCATTTTATTGGATCAATATCTACCCACCTACCTACCTACCCATCTACCTACCTACCCACCTACCCACCTATCCATCTACCTACCTACCCACCTACCCACCTATCCATCTACCTACCCACCCACCTACCCATCTACCTACCTACCCACCTACCTACCTACCTACCCACCTACCTACCTACCTACCTACCTACCCACCCATCTACCTACCTACCCACCTACCCACCTATCCATCTACCTACCCACCCACCTACCCATCTACCTACCTACCCACCTACCTACCTACCCACCTACCTACCTACCTACCCACCCATCTACCCACCTACCTACCTACCCACCCATCTACCCACCTACCTACCTACCCACCCATCTACCCACCTACCTACCTACCTACCCACCCATCTACCCACCTACCTACCCACCCACCCATCTACCCATCTACCCACCTACCTACCCACCTACCCATCTACCCACCTACCTACCCACCCATCTACCCATCTACCCACCTACCTACCCACCCATCTACCCACCTACCTACCCACCCATCTACCCACCCATCTACCCACCTACCTACCTACCTACCCATCTACCTACCCACCCATCTACCCACCTACCTACCCACCTACCCACCCATCTACCCATCTACCCACCCACCCATCTACCCACCTACCTACCCACCCATCTACCCACCTACCTACCCACCCATCTACCCATCTACCCACCTACCTACCTACCTACCTACCTACCTACCTACCCATCTACCTACCCATCTACCTACCTACCCAGTTTGAAAGAAAGCCCTTACTGTGTGTGTGTGTGTGTGTGTGTGTGTGTGTGTGTACCAGTAACCAGAGCGAGGCGCTCAACGCCGGCAAAGTCGGCGTGCTCGATGGCCATGACACCAGCCCGAGCAAACAGCTGCTCTGGGTAGTTATAGATCAACTGTCTGTAAAGGAAGAAGACGTTTAGTATTAGTAAAGTATTTCCATCGCGAGGTTTTAGTACTTTTACTGAAGTAAAAGTACTGAATTCACCGGTTGATGAAGCAGTTGATCCCGTGTTTCAGGATCCGGTCGACCTTCTCCTTCATCTTCTCTTTCTCCGCGGATTCAATCTCCGCGACCTTCGCTGTGGAGTCGACACGAACCCTGGAGCCAAAGATCTGACACACACACACACACACACACACACACACACACACACACACACACACACACACACACACACACACACACACACACACACACACACACACACACACACACACACACACACACACACACACACACACACACACACACACACACACACACACACACAAATATAATAGACCAACAACCACAACGGAGCGTATTTTTTAAAATTAAAATCACATAAAATTAGAGATTTTTGTATGCCGTCCTCTGGATTGGTTTAACTTAATTTATACTCTTTATTGATCTATGAATTTACAATTTACAATCTCTGTTACAATCATTTCAACAAAAACAAAGCCGATCTGTCAGCGGGAGAAATTTGAAGCTTCCTGCTTAAGTTAAACCGATGCTTCCTGCTGCGTTTTCACAATAAAAGTCTCCATTGAAGAAAACAATGTGGTTTTAACGTAGAAGAAGCTGCAGAAGATGTTGCGCAGAACACATAAGTGGTACTGTGTGTGTGTGTGTGTGTGTGTACCTTGATCTTGTCAGTGTCCATGCCGGTGTTGGCGATCAGGATGTTGGCGTTCTCCAGCCTCTTGGGTTGGTTCACTCCGATTTTCTTGTCCAGCAGGAAACCTGGAGACGAAGCAGGTGGTTATGACATCACACTCGTAGCAGCAGGGTGTCACGTGACTCAGTACGTCTGGACCATTTCGGTACCAAACATCTGAAACCGTGACGGTACCAGTCTTTCTCCAGTACCGCGGGTACCGCAGGATGCAACTCGTGTGGGTCCAGGAGACGGGCGTTAAATCCTGATCACAAATACATCATGCACTGCTTCCCCCGAAACACTGAACAACTAAACACTGACAGTGAAATAAATGACCAGGTCTCAACCCGGTGAGGCTGCCTGATGTGGGTGGACGAACACGAACACACACACGAACACACACACGAACACACACACGAACACACACACGAGTCGGTGAGGCTGCCTCCCAGCTTCTTGATGATGTGGACACGAACACACACACGAACACACACACGAACACACACACGAACACACACACGAGTCGGTGAGGCTGCCTCCCAGCTTCTTGATGATGTGGACACGAACACACACACGAACACACACACACACGAACACACAAACACACCTTCGTCCAGGTAGGAGTTGGTGAGGCTGCCTTCCAGCTTCTTAATGATGCGCGCACACACACACACACACACACACACAGAGACACACACACACCTTCGTCCAGGTAGGAGTCGGTGAGGCTGCCTCCCAGCTTCTTAATGATGTGAACGAACACACACACACACACACACACACAGAGAGAGAGACACACACACACACACACACACACACACACACACACACACACACACACACACACACACATTCGTCCAGGTAGGAGTCGGTGAGGCTGCCTCCCAGCTTCTTGATGATGTGGATGGCCTCCAGGTTCCCGGAGCCCTTCAGCCTCATGACGGCAGCGACAGCCAGCTGGGAGAAGTGATCTTTGTGGTGAGTCAGCAGTTTGGAGGACAGCGTCGTCCGGGCGATGTTCAGCAGGTCCTCCTGGAAACGAGCCGAGTCGTTGCTATGCAGACCGGAAGGATGCGGAGGAGGGAGGAGACAGAAAAGAGTAACAGGTAAATATCATATCTGAGGGTTTTAATGCTGGTGAAGGATATCTCTCTAAATCAGCTGAAGTCAAGTGTAATTAACCCGAGGATGAGCTTTATGGTACTCTGGTCTCACCTGTGATCCACGGCAGCCTCCCTCAGAGCCTCTCTGGCGACCTGAGTGGCCTTCCTCCAGCCGGAGATGATGGTCTGTGGGTGAATCTTCTTGGAGATCAGCAGCTCGGCCTCCTGTAACAACAGTGATGGTTCAACCCTCATGTTGTCCTCATGTTGTCCTATATCAATGTTCTTTTTAATTCCCCAAAATAACATGATTGATTCCACACAACGCTCTTTGCCAAGTACAAATCTCTACTTTCATTAATTTTGGGGCGTCTTATTCAATTTTATAGCATTTGAAACCAAATTGAAGTGTTTTTGAAATAGTATTGAGAGTAAAAGTTGACATATTCCAGTCTGTGATTATCATCAACATCCATTCCTTTAATTTTAGTCTCAATAATTCCTAATTTCTGCTTTTCTAACCCAAACATTAGGTATAATTTCCTATAAATGAGGTTTATTGACCATAAATTCCAACAATAACTAAAACTAAAGTTAATGAGTTAGTGTTACGTAGTGTTGAACATTGAAATAATATCTTTAAAAAAAAGCAGCAGTGGTAAATGATAAGACTCTTGCGGGATTAATTTTTAAAAAGAAAAACAGTATTTTACCCGCAGCAGCTCTGCAGCGAGCACGGTGACGGAGGTCGTCCCGTCTCCGACTTCATCATCCTGAGTCTTTGACATGTCTGAAAACAAAAAGGAGAATTTCAATTAAACTCAATTCTGCGCATCGTTTTCATCGACTCCTCCTGATGAACTGGCGAGTGGAAAGATATCGCACAAAAAGCATTAAGTGTAGCTTTAAAATATGTTAATTTCTTTAATTTCTTATGCTGCACTGTAACTTTTATTCCTGTTTTATCTGTTTTTATTTTTTATTTTTAAACTGTTTTTTCTGTGTTTTATTTTTCTAAACTGTTGTTATTGTTTTTAACTGTGTTTGTGTAAAGCACTTTGAATTGCCCTGTTGCTGAAATGTGCTCTACAAATAAAGCTGCCTTGCCTTGATGTTTGCATGATACACAACATGTGTTCATTCATAGTTTTGATGCCTTCAGGGAGAATCTACAATGTAAATAATCACGAAAATAAAGGAAATGCATTGAATGAGAAGGTGTGTCCAAACTATTGGCCTGTCCTGTATATATCAGTTATTTCATATGAAAGGGATGCAAAACCTCCCAGTATGAAGCAGCGTTTCCTCTGTTGATTCTGTAGTGGCGGGTCACCGTGGCAACATCTCTGTCGCCACGGTAGCAGAAACAGGGCAGACGCACAACGTAGTCGCCGTTAGCTTTTAAATGATTCTGCAGACATAATGCTGCTGCACCCCGCTCTATCATAAAATAAATAATTAAATTATTTTAGACAATGGACTTCTGTCCAATTTAATTATACTTTATTAATCCCGCAAGGGGAAAATTACAACATTTTCACTCTGTTATTACACACAGGTTTGGTGCCTTGCTCAAGAGCCCCTTGGCAGTGCCCAGCACTGGCACCTCTCCAGCTACCAGTCCTCCACCATACTTTGGCTCGTACGGGGACTTGAACCAGCAACCCTCCGGTTCCCAACCCAGCTCCCTACTGACTGAACTACTGCCATCCCATTTCCGTGCGCAACATGTAATACTCCAATTTTTTGTAGTGGCGGCTCACCGTGGCAACATCTCTGCCGCCATGGTAACAGAAACAGGGCAGACGCACAACGTAGTCGTGCCCCCCCCATGGCTGCCACTCTAACAACTAGTGGAACAACTCCGAGGTTTTTGGGCCCGTCCAGTTTGACGCCACACACTGCTGCGTTGATGCTTTCCTGCGAGTCGACTACTTAACGAACAGCGTCACCAAAAACATCACCGCGGCAGGTCGGTTCTGATTGGACGATGTTCAACTGCCGGCTTCACTCACCAACCAGAACTTTGGCAGCCGGGTTGTCGACCCCGATGGCTTTCAGGATGGTCGCTCCGTCGTTTGTCACCGTCACCGAGCCGCCTTTACCTCCACCCAACAAGATCTTGTCCTGAAGAGAAACACGAGAGGAAACGCTTCAACTACAGACGCGCACACACACGTATGTATTTATGTATACTGTACGTATATGTGTATGTATATATATATATGTGTGTGTGTGTGTGTGTATGTGCATGTGCATGTGCGCATGTATATATGTGTATATGTGCATGTATATATGTGTATATGTACGTAAACAGACAGCTATGCTTCAATCTAAATAAAAAAACTAAAGAATTTGTTTCTTTAAGTAGGAAACAAGACAGAATTTTAACTTTTAATTCGCAGTATTTACTCTTTTAACGAAAAAAATCACAACTTGTTATTTGTAAGAATCAACCTTTTCATTATTAAAACAACTTGTACAATTTATTACACTTTTCTATTGGATTCTTGACTTTTCTCTCACTATGTTTATCGCTATGCACCAAAATCCCCAAAAGGGAATTCCTTGAATCTAGAAACTGAACGCCGACACACGTCATTCTAATTTATAGAAGCTCAAATCTGCTGAAAAGACACTTTTTGCATATTTTTCAGCATATTTGGTTACTTTTCAAGTTCAATAATGCCCGAATTATTGAAAGTGTTCTCGCCTTTGGCATCATCTGCTGGTTTGGCAACGCCATTGAAGCTAAAAAAAGTACATTAGAAAAATAACTTCTAGCAAACTATCGGGTATTCCATTCACAAGTATGGAAAGTATATATAAAAACAGACTGCTAAGAAAGGCAAATAGCATTCAATCAGATGCCGCCCCCCCCCCCTTGCTACCCTCAGGACAACAATACTCTGATCCAAGCTCTGCTTTGTTCCACAGGCCATCAAACTCCTTAATAATGAAGGTTATTATACGATAGTATGGAGATTTGTTTCATTTATTCAGTGTAATCGGCACAATGACTATTATTGCCCATACTTATTTCTTATTTTCCATCTTCCGCCACATTTTCGTCCCGCTACTAGTCCCGAAGCGTTGCCAACACGCGCACACACAATACATCGAAACATGGGTAATGATCGGGAATGGTGGGCTATGACTTTTCTAAGAGATTTGCCGCACGGTTTTCCCGAAATCGGCAAAAAACGGCGCAAAATTTCTCATTGACTTGAATGGGAAATGTTCGGGAAATCGCTCAACATCGCTCAAACCCCCTCTTTGGGACCGTGCTGTGTCGCCATACTTTAACGTAGAAACACGATTAAAAGGTTAAACCGAAGACAAGACTTTGGCGTTTATTGGGCTGAATGGGCATAGCAGTTTCTGGGAAACAGAAAGGTCTTAAATTGGTTTTAAAGAGTTATCGATCAGTGTATACTTTTTGCACTTACTATTTTTTATTAAGTGATAATTAAAGGGCACACTGATAAAATTCCTATAGAATTTTCTAGTTTTTTTTACATATTCTCCCAGCTGGTCTGGATCTCTATCTCTACCCCCCCCCCCACAGTGCTTTGGTCTATGTTGTGAGTGGCATAATTTCCTCATGGGGACGATAAACACGAACGAACGTTGATATCTGTATAATAAAAGAAGAACCAGGTGTGGAGGTTCAGATGACCTACCATCCCCTTCGGGCCCAGAGTGCTCTTCACCAGATCTCCGATAGCAATGGCACCGATGAAGGAGGACTGCAGCGGGGGAAACACGCACATGTAGAAAAAAAAGTTAAATAAAGTTTCAGGAGGTTTGTTGTCTTCCCCTTCCACTGGTGGGATGATGGACCACAAGTTAGACCACAATAAAACCCTAAACCACAGATAAAAACGAACCCACCAGTCGTGCAGTCTCAGCTTTCTCTTCGTCAGCTCCATGTCTGAAGATGTTGACCGGGGCCATCGATAAGGACGCCTGCAGACAGACGGGAACCCCCAAACCCCCCATTAATGACAGGGTACACACGGTACATTAACACGTTTTAATTAGCCCGGTCCTACCAGACGCTGGTCCAATAACCCGGTCCTACCAGACTCTGGTCCACTAGCCCGGTCCTACCAGACTCCGGTCTACTAGCCCGGTCCTACCAGACTCTGGTCCACTAGCCCGGTCCTACCAGACTCCGGTCCACTAGTCCGGTCCTACCAGACTCCGGTCCAGTAGCCCGGTCCTACCAGACTCCGGTCCAGTAGCCCGGTCCTACCAGACTCCGGTCCACTAGCCCGGTCCTACCAGACTCCGGTCCACTAGCCCGGTCCTACCAGACTCCGGTCCACTAGCCCAGTTAAGGGTTGTCCTACTCTGTTAATGTCTCAGTAAAAGTGATGCTGAAGACACAATTGATAAGCTTTGCAAAACAATACATACATCACATTTGCTGCCTTAAAATGTACTACCTTGATTGAATTTGTATTGTATTGTGCCCTCACATAGCTAATTTAATTATTTACTGTTAGGATACCTGTTTTGAGTGTGTGTAGCATGAAGGGGCTACAACTTACATTTCATTGTGCAAACGTATAAAAAAAAGGACAAATATATGATTAAAAGAATCATTTTTTTGGATCTGACGTGTACCTTTATTAATATTTAGCTACAGAACAATTTGTCTCGGGATATATACAGTTCTATTTTATCTTTGAGCACAATTTTGAAAAGTCGGAACTATATATTCCGAGCAGCCGTGAACGCAGCAGCCGAGCCCTGCATCATCGTAGATGTAGAAACCGCTAGAAGCTTCCAAATCCAGAAAAAAACACAAATAAATCAAAAACGTAAAAACTTCTGACAACCAACGCTGTAGATACAGTCAGATGGAAGTCTAAGTTAAGTGTGGTTTGACTCACACATTGTATTTTTAATTATTCTTCTATTTATCGTCTGTAATCGTTGACAGCCACAAAGCCCGAATGACAAGCTAACGCAGCATGCTAGCGTGCTAACCTGAGAAGAAGAAGAACACGCAGTCTCTGACAAATACACCCTGCAACACAACAGCTAACATTGTATTTATAGCTGTAGCAGACCCGACAGCATCACCAGACATTTTAAAACATATTAAAACAATAACTTTGAGGCTGTTAGCTTAGCCGTTAGCGCATTCATAGCGTCCATGTGCTTGCTCGCCGGGTTGCACCGCTAGCTAACAGAAAGCTAAACGGTCGCTACGAACAACACTCACGGAGCGTGACGTGTTTTTACAGACTATATGTGAGTTATGCTACTTGTAGATGTGAAGCGTTTATTTCTTTTCGGCTTATAAAACAGTAAAAACATGTTAAAGCTCACCATGATGTCTGGGATTCGGGGCTGAAGCTGGAACGCACACAGAAGAAGGGCTGGGCTGGGGAGTGACGCAGTTACGTAAAAACGTGATGCTACGTGATGTTGCGTTCAAGGCAGATCAAGGAAGACACCATCTGTTTGAAAAATATGCCCAAATCCGCTTATTCATTCTTGTTTAACGTGCATCACGTGTGTTCTGTAGCCTACACAACAACATCCACAATACAACAATAATACTGTATAAATAACATTAATAATTAAACAATTATTTTATTTATTTATTTAAAGACACTTGAATTCTGTGCAAATTCATTACAGTACAATATTTAATATTTAACCATTTAATTTCACACAGGTCCTATCAGACTCTGGTCCATTAGCCTGGTCCTATCAGACTCTGGTCCATTAACCTGGTCCTACCAGACTCTGGTCCATTAGCTTGGTCCTATCAGACTCTGGTCCATTAGCCTGGTCCTACCAGACTCTGGTCCATTAGCCCGGTCCTACCAGACTCTGGTCCATTAGCCTGGTCCTACCAGACTCTGGTCCATTAGCCTGGTCCTACCAGACTCTGGTCCATTAACCCTGTCCTACCAGACTCTGGTCCATTAGCTTGGTCCTACC
>JABXJD010000846.1:82500-100000 GCA_013375575.1 Percina caprodes
TATTGGGATTTATTGGATATATTGGGATTTTTTTACAGTAATACTCAGACTACTGAGATTTCAACTGTAATATTTAGACTACTGTAATACTTAGACTACTCTGATTTCTACTGAAGTAATACTTAGACTACAGTGATGTTGTCATGGCGACAAGGTTGTAATGTACTTTACAGCATGCTACTGTAAAATCCTCTCCAGTAGTGTTATTGTGAAATCTGAAGTAATAACTGGAGATTACAGACTTTATTTACAGTGAAGCGGTCACTGCCTTAATTTAATTTTTTATTTTAATTTTTTAATTTATACTCTATTGATCCCTTATGGGGAAATTACAATTTACACTCTTATTACACACTACACACTACACACTGGCCTGAATACACACACATGAAAGTCATAAATACTTATGAAAACATGCAAATTACAGTGCATTCATTTTCATAGCTATATGTACGAATGGTTTATCAACAGCCTGATAGAAAATAGACTTTATTAATAGAATAAAACACGGGAAATAAAACATTATAGAAACAAACCCTTTAAAAACGTTGTTAATCAAAAGCATCTCGTGTCAAACTGAATCTTCAGAACTTATAATCAATATAATCAATATCCCTGCAATATATATTACTATATATTATATTTGATGACATTTCAAGAATCTAATAGTGAAAATGCCTGCATTAATAAATTAGATTTCTGTGCATAAAACAGATTTTAATAGAAGAAAATATCTTTTATATCTTCAGTAAAACGGGTCGAGCTGCTTCTGGTTTTAAGACGTGATCCTTTTTGACATCGATGTAATGAAAGCAGCATTATGCATAAAGGAAAAATTCAAAAAGCTGAGTTATTAGACGGTGCAGATACTCACGGCGTGCTGGAGGTCCATCTCCGAGTGTCTCCGTCTGCAACTTTATCTCCTTTCTTCTCTGCAGCCGAGACGTTAGACTCAGACACCTAATTAGTGTTTCTGCTGCTGCACCTCCTCCACCTGAATTAGTCATCAGTGTGTGTGTGTGTGTGTGTGTGTGTGTGTGTGTGTGTGTGTGTGTGTGTGTCCGGTGTGTGTGTGTGTGTCCGGTGTGTGTGTGTGTGTGTGTGTGTGTGTGTGCATGTGTCCTGTGTGTGTGTATCTCCAGTGTGTGTGTGTGTGTATGTATGTGTCTGGTATGTGTGTGTGTGTGTATGTGTCCGGTATGTGTATGTTTGCCCGATGTGTGTGTGTCCAGTGTATTTGTGTGTGTGTGTGTGTCCGTGTGTGTGTGTGCGTGTATGTGCGCGTGTGTGTGTCCAGTGTGTGTGTGTGTATGTGTGTACGTGTGTGTGTGTCCAGTGTGTGTGTGTGTGTGTGTGTGTGTGTGTGTGTGTGTCCAGTGTGTCATGTGTGTAATTCCCCAAAATAACATGATTGATTCCACACAACGCTCTTTGCCAAGTACAAATCTCTACTTTCATTAATTTTGGGGCGTCTTATTCAATTTTATAGCATTTGAAACCAAATTGAAGTGTTTTTGAAATAGTATTGAGAGTAAAAGTTGACATATTCCAGTCTGTGATTATCATCAACATCCATTCCTTTAATTTTAGTCTCAATAATTCCTAATTTCTGCTTTTCTAACTCAAACATTAGGTATAATTTCCTATAAATGAGCTTTATTGACCATAAATTCCAAAAATAACTAAAACTGAAGTTAATAAGTTAGTGTTACGTAGTGTTGAACGTCAAAAAAGTGGCAAAAGTGTTGAAAAAAGGGACAAAAACATAAGAAAAAGTTAAAGGCGCCAACAAAAGTGTTGATTTTCAAAGACAACACAAGGGTTAAAGAAATGCCAATACACCAGAGCACGTTGGGTGGACTCACCAGACCTTCCTCCGCCGCGCTGTGGAGGAAGGTCTGTAATACAAGTAATACAAAGAGTCTGTACACCAGTTTTTTGCAGTTTCTGGGTCATTATGAGGTCGTAGAAATCAAAATATTAGCACATAGAAGCATTTATTAGATTTTTGCTCTCTTCAACGCCACCAGACTCTTTTGACAAAAACAGTAATTTAACCTCGCAGAACACGGGAGTTGCTGGTTCACCGCTGCCTCCATCGGTTAGTTAGTTTGTGTTCTTGTCAAAAAAAAGTGACAAACATTGAAAAAAAGCGTCAAAAGTGTTGAGAAATGGGACAAAAACGTAAGAAAAAGTTATCATCAGACCATCAGGACTAAGACCCAGACCTGGGGCGATAGACCCTCCTCACCCAACATGAAGACAACATGAGGACAACATGAAGACAACATGAAGACAACATGGGGACAACATGAAGACAACATGAAGACAACATGAGGACAACTTGAAGACAACATGAAGACAAAATGAGGACAACATGAAGACAACATGAGGACAACATGAAGACAACATGAGAACAACATGAAGACAACATGAAGACAACATGAGGACAACATGAAGACAACATGAGGGCAACATGAGGACAACATGAGGACAACATGAAGACAACATGAGGGCAACATGAGGACAACATGAGGACAACATGAAGACAACATGAAGACAACATGAGGGCAACATGAGGACAACATGAAGACAACATGAGGACAACATGAAGACAACATGAGGGCAACATGAGGACAACATGAAGACAACATGAAGACAACATGAGGGCAACATGAGGACAACATGAGGACAACATGAGGACAACATGAAGACAACATGAGGGCAACATGAGGGCAACATGAGGACAACATGAAGACAACATGAGGACAACATGAGGACAACATGAAGACAACATGAAGACAACATGAGGACAACATGAAGACAACATGAGGACAACATGAAGACAACATGAGGGCAACATGAAGACAACATGAGGACAACATGAAGACAACATGAGGGCAACATGAGGACAACATGAGGACAACATGAGGGCAACATGAGGACAACATGAGGACAACATGAAGACAACATGAGGACAACATGAAGACAACATGAAGACAACATGAGGGCAACATGAGGACAACATGAGGACAACATGAGGGCAACATGAAGACAACATGAAGACAACATGAGGGCAACATGAGGACAACATGAGGACAACATGAGGGCAACATGAAGACAACATGAGGACAACATGAAGACAACATGAGGGCAACATGAAGACAACATGAAGACAACATGAAGACAACATGAGGACAACATGAAGACAACATGAAGACAACATGAGGGCAACATGAGGACAACATGAGGACAACATGAGGGCAACATGAAGACAACATGAGGACAACATGAAGACAACATGAGGAATATTATGCACATGTAAACATACTCAAAGTGAATTATTCATGTTTTTTGGGTTTAATCTCTGTTGTCGTTGTTGTTTTTTTCCCTACAGCTGAACAGGAAATAGAAAAAGACAGTAAATAAAAATACAAAAAGGAGACTTTGTGTGCGTCTGATCTGAGAAAACTTCCACTGACCATTTATTTTTTGCAATTACGCATAACAATCTATCAGCAAAAGTGTCTTATATCTCAATAAAAATGCATTTGCAGCTTTGAACAACACGGAAGCAGTGACGGAAGTGTTTTAATTTCTCTGATTGTCATCTTTGGGATAAGAAAAGCGAATATTTCATATACTTCTGAACGTATTAAAATGTAGTGGTCATTTGTGGTGTGAATGTGCGTCTATGCGTCGGTGCAGCGTCTGTAGAAGTGTAAGTGGTAATCAGTGAAGAGCGCCCCCGCGTAGTGATGGTCAGTACTGCAGTCTGCTTGGCCCTGAGGAGACACACATGGACACACACTCACACTCAGCGTCCTACCATGTGAAGAAGGACAATAAATCCTATTTTCATAGGTATTATGATGAGTTAAGAATATTCATCGTACATGAAATGTCTGTTCAAAACCCTGAAATGTCCCGGTGTACTACCAAATGGAGTACATATAAAATCTATATAATATATATGTATATAGTATATATATATATATATATATATATATATATATATATATATATATAAAATCTATATAATATATATGTATATAGTATATATATACAGTATATATATATATACATGTGTACACACACATATATATATACATTCATATATATATATATATATATATATATATATATATATATATATATACACATTCATATATATATATGAATGTATGTATGTATATATATATATATATATATATGAATGTATGTATATATATATATATATATATATATATATATATATATATATATGAATGTATGTATATATATATATATACATACATACATTCATATATATATATATATGAATGTATGTATGTATATATATATATGAATGTATGTATATATATACACATATATATTTATAAATGAATGTATAAATATATATATATATGTATATATATATGAATGTATAAATATATATATATATATATATATATATATATATATATATATATATATATATTTATACAAAGTTGGTGAATCTTTTGTTTCTAATGCATGGCAAAACAAAGACAAGGTTTCTTTGTTTAATTTATGTTGCTATTCTGGTATTTGGTCCCTTGCCAAATATAATGGAGTCTGTTTAGGGCATACACATAAAACTACTCATATTTTAATGAAGTAAACATAAACAAAAGGATTTCCCTGTTAGTTTGGCTCTGTGCATAATTAATAGCTTGGAATGAATAATAAAAGGTGTGTCCTTAAAGAAGCAGAGGAAAGTTTCTTACGGCCACTGTGGAGCGAAAGTGATACGAGCTGTGATGAAGACGAGCAACATGAAGAGGCCATTCATGTTCCCCCTGCAGAAACAACACAGAGAAACCATTAACCAGGAACCACATCAGCTCTACGTGGTCTCAGCAGAGGTGCAAGCCTGTCCTCTTTGGATGTAAAGCACCATTTCAAATGAAGCATGCATGAATAGTAGAGCTGCAACCAAAGGCAACTGCAATTAAATTTAATTTATAGAATCAATTCATAACACGAGTTATCTCGAGAGGACCGAGTGCGTGTTACATGATGCTAAAGGAGACGACCAAGCGTGTTATATGACGCTAAAGGAGACGACCAAGCGTGTTATATGACGCTAAAGGAGACGACCAAGCGTGTTATATGACGCTAAAGGAGACGACCAAGCGTGTTATATGACGCTAAAGGAGACGACCAAGCGTGTTATATGACGCTAAAGGAGACGACCAAGCGCGTGTTATATGACGCTAAAGGAGACGACCAAGCGTGTTATATGACTCTAAAGGAGACGACCAAGCGTGTTATATGACGCTAAAGGAGACGACCAAGCGTGTTATATGACGCTAAAGGAGACGACCAAGCGTGTTATATGACGCTAAAGGAGACGACCAAGCGTGTTACATGATGCTAAAGGAGACGACCAAGCGTGTTATATGACGCTAAAGGAGACGACCAAGCGTGTTATATGACGCTAAAGGAGACGACCAAGCGTGTTATATGACGCTAAAGGAGACGACCAAGCGTGTTATATGACTCTAAAGGAGACGACCAAGCGTGTTATATGACTCTAAAGGAGACGACCAAGCGTGTTATATGACGCTAAAGGAGACGAACAAGCGTGTTATATGACGCTAAAGGAGACGACCAAGCGTGTTATATGACGCTAAAGGAGACGACCAAGCGTGTTATATGACGCTAAAGGAGACGACCAAGCGCGTGTTATATGACGCTAAAGGAGACGACCAAGCGTGTTATATGACTCTAAAGGAGACGACCAAGCGTGTTATATGACGCTAAAGGAGACGACCAAGCGTGTTATATGACGCTAAAGGAGACGAACAAGCGTGTTATATGACGCTAAAGGAGACGACCAAGCGTGTTATATGACGCTAAAGGAGATGACCAAGCGTGTTATATGACGCTAAAGGAGACGACCAAGCGTGTTATATGACTCTAAAGGAGACGACCAAGCGTGTTATATGACGCTAAAGGAGACGACCAAGCGTGTTATATGACGCTAAAGGAGACGACCAAGCGTGTTATATGACGCTAAAGAAGACTACCAAGCGTGTTATATGACGCTAAAGGAGACGACCAAGCGTGTTATATGACGCTAAAGGAGACGACCAAGCGTGTTCCTGCCTGCCTGTCTGCCTGTCTGTCTGTCTGCCTGCCTGCCTGTCTGCCTGTCTGCCTGTCTGCCTGCCTGCCTGCCTGCCTGTCTCCCTGTCTGCCTGTCTGCCTGTCTGTCTGTCTGCCTGTCTGTCTGCCTGTCTGCCTGTCTGCCTGTCTGTCTGTCTGCCTGTCTGTCTGCCTGTCTGCCTGCCTGCCTGTCTGTCTGTCTGTCTGTCTGTCTGTCTGCCTGCCCTTCTCTACGTTTGGCTCCTCCTTTCCTGGGACTGTCACATGTGTACGTTGGAAAGTTAGGAAGATGAAAAAAGCTGGCGAAATTTCCGGCGGCAGCTGAACAACCCGAGAACTAAAACGTGGTGGATGCAGACTAATCAACAGGTCACGTCAGACGTGATAGTTACCTGAGTGTTTGACGGGTATTTGCTCCAGGTGAAGGTGTTCACGTCCAGCAGAGAGGAGCAGGCCTCCGACTCATCAAAGCTACACAGATGAACCACCAGCAGCTCCGTGGAACTACACAGACATAAAAACATACAAAAATATATAAATATTAGAGATGAGCCGGATACTCGGCTGAAACGAGTATCCGGTACGGATAAAGCACTTCTGCTGAATACAAGTATTATACGAGTAATACGAGTCAATATCTGTACTCAGATTGGGTAGCGGACCGTGGGTTTCTTCAGCTTCAGGTTGGTTTTTTACTTTGGAACGTGGGGTTTGTAGTACTTCCTTAACCAGTAGATCTCTGGTAACGGGGGGGTTTGTAGTACTTCCTTAACCAGTAGTTTGTAGTACTTCCTTAACCAGTAGATCTCTGGTAACGTGGGGTTTGTAGTACTTCCTTAACCACTAGATCTCTGGTAACGTGGGGTTTGTAGTACTTCCTTAACCAGTAGATCTCTGGTAACGTGGGGTTTGTAGTACTTCCTTAACCAGTAGATCTCTGGTAACATGGGGTTTGTAGTACTTCCTTAACCAGTAGTTTGTAGTACTTCCTTAACCAGTAGATTTCTGGTAACGTGGGGTTTGTAGTACTTCCTTAACCAGTAGATCTCTGGTAACATGGGGTTTGTAGTACTTCCTTAACCAGTAGATCTCTGGTAACGTGGGGTTTGTAGTACTTCCTTAACCAGTAGATCTCTGGTAACGTGGGGTTTGTAGTACTTCCTTAACCAGTAGATCTCTGGTAACGTGGGGTTTGTAGTACTTCCTTAACCAGTAGATCTCTGGTAACGTGGGGTTTGTAGTACTTCCTTAACCAGTAGATCTCTGTAGATCTCTGGTAACGTGGGGTTTGTAGTACTTCCTTAACCAGTAGATCTCTGGTAACGTGGGGTTTGTAGTACTTCCTTAACCAGTAGATCTCTGGTAACGTGGGGTTTGTAGTACTTCCTTAACCAGTAGATCTCTGGTAACGTGGGGTTTGTAGTACTTCCTTAACCAGTAGATCTCTGGTAACGTGGGGTTTGTAGTACTTCTTTAACCAGTAGATCTCTGGTAACGTGGGGTTTGTAGTACTTCTTTAACCAGTAGATCTCTGGTAACATGGGGTTTGTAGTACTTCCTTAACCAGTAGATCTCTGGTAACGTGGTGTTTGTAGTACTTCCTTAACCAGTAGATCTCTGGTAACATGGGGTTTGTAGTACTTCCTTAACCAGTAGATCTCTGGTAATGTGGGGTTTGTAGTACTTCCTTAACCAGTAGATCTCTGGTAACGTGGGGTTTGTAGTACTTCCTTAACCAGTAGATCTCTGGTAACGTGGGGTTTGTAGTACTTCCTTAACCAGTAGATCTCTGGTAACGTGGGGTTTGTAGTACTTCCTTAACCAGTAGATTTCTGGTAACGTGGGGTTTGTAGTACTTCCTTAACCAGTAGATCTCTGGTAACGTGGGGTTTGTAGTACTTCCTTAACCAGTAGTTTGTAGTACTTCCTTAACCAGTAGATTTCTGGTAACGTGGGGTTTGTAGTACTTCCTTAACCAGTAGATCTCTGGTAACGTGGGGTTTGTAGTACTTCTTTAACCAGTAGTTTGTAGTACTTCCTTAACCAGTAGATCTCTGGTAACGTGGGGTTTGTAGTACTTCCTTAACCAGTAGATCTCTGGTAACGTGGGGTTTGTAGTACTTCCTTAACCAGTAGATTTCTGGTAACGTGGGGTTTGTAGTACTTCCTTAACCAGTAGATCTCTGGTGACGTGGGGTTTGTAGTACTTCCTTAACCAGTAGTTTGTAGTACTTCCTTAACCAGTAGATTTCTGGTAACGTGGGGTTTGTAGTACTTCCTTAACCAGTAGATCTCTGGTAACGTGGGGTTTGTAGTACTTCCTTAACCAGTAGATCTCTGGTAACGTGGGGTTTGTAGTACTTCTTTAACCAGTAGATCTCTGGTAACGTGGGGTTTGTAGTACTTCTTTAACCAGTAGATCTCTGGTAACATGGGGTTTGTAGTACTTCCTTAACCAGTAGATCTCTGGTAACGTGGGGTTTGTAGTACTTCCTTAACCAGTAGATCTCTGGTAACGTGGGGTTTGTAGTACTTCTTTAACCAGTAGATCTCTGGTAACGTGGGGTTTGTAGTACTTCTTTAACCAGTAGATCTCTGGTAACATGGGGTTTGTAGTACTTCCTTAACCAGTAGATCTCTGGTAACGTGGTGTTTGTAGTACTTCCTTAACCAGTAGATCTCTGGTAACATGGGGTTTGTAGTACTTCCTTAACCAGTAGATCTCTGGTAATGTGGGTTTGTAGTACTTCCTTAACCAGTAGATCTCTGGTAACGTGGGGTTTGTAGTACTTCCTTAACCAGTAGATCTCTGGTAACGTGGGGTTTGTAGTACTTCCTTAACCAGTAGATCTCTGGTAACGTGGGGTTTGTAGTACTTCCTTAACCAGTAGTTTGTAGTACTTCCTTAACCAGTAGATTTCTGGTAACGTGGGGTTTGTAGTACTTCCTTAACCAGTAGATCTCTGGTAACGTGGGGTTTGTAGTACTTCTTTAACCAGTAGATCTCTGGTAACGTGGGGTTTGTAGTACTTCTTTAACCAGTAGATCTCTGGTAACATGGGGTTTGTAGTACTTCCTTAACCAGTAGATCTCTGGTAACGTGGTGTTTGTAGTACTTCCTTAACCAGTAGATCTCTGGTAACATGGGGTTTGTAGTACTTCCTTAACCAGTAGATCTCTGGTAATGTGGGGTTTGTAGTACTTCCTTAACCAGTAGATCTCTGGTAACGTGGGGTTTGTAGTACTTCCTTAACCAGTAGATCTCTGGTAACGTGGGGTTTGTAGTACTTCCTTAACCAGTAGATTTCTGGTAACGTGGGGTTTGTAGTACTTCCTTAACCAGTAGATCTCTGGTAACGTGGGGTTTGTAGTACTTCCTTAACCAGTAGTTTGTAGTACTTCCTTAACCAGTAGATTTCTGGTAACGTGGGGTTTGTAGTACTTCGTTAACCAGTAGATCTCTGGTAACGTGGGGTTTGTAGTACTTCCTTAACCAGTAGATCTCTGGTAACGTGGTGTTTGTAGTACTTCCTTAACCAGTAGATCTCTGGTAACGTGGGGTTTGTAGTACTTCCTTAACCAGTAGATCTCTGGTAACGTGGGGTTTGTAGTACTTCCTTAACCAGTAGATCTCTGGTAACGTGGGGTTTGTAGTACTTCCTTAACCAGTAGATCTCTGGTAACGTGGGGTTTGTAGTACTTCCTTAACCGGTAGATCTCTGGTAACGTGGGGTTTGTAGTACTTCCTTAACCAGTAGATCTCTGGTAACGTGGGGTTTGTAGTACTTCCTTAACCAGTAGATCTCTGGTAACGTGGGGTTTGTAGTACTTCCTTAACCAGTAGATCTCTGGTAACGTGGGGTTTGTAGTACTTCCTTAACCAGTAGATCTCTGGTAACGTGGGGTTTGTAGTACTTCCTTAACCAGTAGATCTCTGGTAACGTGGGGTTTGTAGTACTTCCTTAACCGGTAGATCTCTGGTAACGTGGGGTTTGTAGTACTTCCTTAACCGGTAGATCTCTGGTAACGTGGGGTTTGTAGTACTTCCTTAACCAGTAGATCTCTGGTAACGTGGGGTTTGTAGTACTTCCTTAACCGGTAGATCTCTGGTAACGTGGGGTTTGTAGTACTTCCTTAACCGGTAGATCTCTGGTAACGTGGGGTTTGTAGTACTTCCTTAACCAGTAGATCTCTGGTAACGTGGGGTTTGTAGTACTTCCTTAACCGGTAGATCTCTGGTAACGTGGGGTTTGTAGTACTTCCTTAACCAGTAGATCTCTGGTAACGTGGGGTTTGTAGTACTTCCTTAACCAGTAGATTTCTGGTAACGTGGGGTTTGTAGTACTTCCTTAACCAGTAGATCTCTGGTAACGTGGGGTTTGTAGTACTTCCTTAACCAGTAGATCTCTGGTAACGTGGTGTTTGTAGTACTTCCTTAACCAGTAGATCTCTGGTAACGTGGGGTTTGTAGTACTTCCTTAACCAGTAGATCTCTGGTAACGTGGGGTTTGTAGTTTTTCCTTAACCAGTAAATCTCTGGTAACATGGGGTTTGTAGTACTTCCTTAACCAGTAGATCTCTGGTAACGTGGGGTTTGTAGTACTTCCTTAACCAGTAGATCTCTGGTAACGTGGGGTTTGTAGTACTTCCTTAACCAGTAGATCTCTGGTAACGTGGGGTTTGTAGTACTTCCTTAACCAGTAGATCTCTGGTAACGTGGGGTTTGTAGTACTTCCTTAACCAGTAGATCTCTGGTAACGTGGGGTTTGTAGTACTTCTTTAACCAGTAGATCTCTGGTAACGTGGGGTTTGTAGTACTTCTTTAACCAGTAGATCTCTGGTAACGTGGTGTTTGTAGTACTTCCTTAACCAGTAGATCTCTGGTAACATGGGGTTTGTAGTACTTCCTTAACCAGTAGATCTCTGGTAACGTGGGGTTTGTCGTACTTCCTTAACCAGTAGATCTCTGGTAATGTGGGGTTTGTAGTACTTCCTTAACCAGTAGATCTCTGGTAACGTGGGGTTTGTAGTACTTCCTTAACCAGTAGATCTCTGGTAACGTGGTGTTTGTAGTACTTCCTTAACCAGTAGATCTCTGGTAACATGGGGTTTGTAGTACTTCCTTAACCAGTAGTTTGTAGTACTTCCTTAACCAGTAGTTTGTAGTACTTCCTTAACCAGTAGATCTCTGGTAACGTGGTGTTTGTAGTTCTTCCTTAACCAGTAGATCTCTGGTAACATGGGGTTTGTAGTATTTCCTTAACCAGTAGATCTCTGGTAACGTGGTGTTTGTAGTACTTCCTTAACCAGTAGATCTCTGGTAACATGGGGTTTGTAGTACTTCCTTAACCAGTAGATCTCTGGTAATGTGGGGTTTGTAGTACTTCCTTAACCAGTAGATCTCTGGTAACGTGGGGTTTGTAGTACTTCCTTAACCAGTAGATCTCTGGTAACGTGGTGTTTGTAGTACTTCCTTAACCAGTAGATCTCTGGTAACGTGGGGTTTGTAGTACTTCTTCGGTTTCCCGTCCTCTCTCTCTCTCTCTCTCTCTCTCTCTCTCTCTCTCTCTCTCCAACTCACACACACTGATCAACCCATATCAATTGCATGCTTAAAATAACATACCGGTTTAAGCCCCGCCCATTTCAAGACAACCAGACCCACTTCTGGGTTAAATCCTGCCCACTTCCGGGTTAGGCCCCGCCCAGTCCGAGTACAGATACAGATACAGATAATTCATGTGGTAAACAGATACAAATACAGATACAGATACAGATAATACTGTACTTGCTCATCCCTAATATATATATGTGTGTATATTTGTACTTACTTCATGAGCAGGGTGACTCTCATGTTGACGGGGACGAACTGGCTGATAGGAACTCTGTAGATGTAGTTTCCGTGCCTGAGGGGAAAGGTACATGTGTGTAGTGTGTTCTAATATGTCTATATATTTTTTATTTTAATGTTTTACATGTTGAAATAAACTACTACTACACACATAGTAATTTACACCCTGTAGCATACAAATAATATAGTAATTGTATTTTCTGTTTTTCTTCACTCACCCACACCCGTCTCTTAGGCAGTATTTGTTGTCAATCACCTGCTGGTTTTCTTTGATCATTATCGAATGGATCGTGGTGTTCGTCCCTGAGAAGGGACAAGTATATATATAGACATAACATTATATATAATAATATTATATATAAGACACATTACAGATGTATACATACAAGTATGTTGTAAGTAAAATCCAACTTTATTCCCCATCTGTCAGCGAGGTGGGTAGTAACGGGTTACATGTACTCCGTTACGTTTATTGAGTACGTTTTTGAAAACTGTGAGTCCTCCCTGTCTGTTCCTCGTCTTGCTGTGTGATCCCGTTCCTGTGACCATATTCCCTGCCACCATCTTCCCTGCGAACATCTTCCCTGCGGCCATCTTCCCTGCGACCATCTTCCCTGCAACCATCTTCCCTGTGAGTCTTCCCTGTGACCATCTTCCCTGCGACCATCTTCCCTGTGACCATCTTCCCTGCGACCATCTTCCCTGCAACCATCTTCCCTGTGAGTCTTCCCTGTGACCATCTTCCCTGCGACCATCTTCCCTGCAACCATCTTCCCTGTGAGTCTTCCCTGTGACCATCTTCCCTGCCACCATCTTCCCTGCGAACATCTTCCCTGCGGCCATCTTCCCTGCGACCATCTTCCCTGCAACCATCTTCCCTGTGAGTCTTCCTTGTGACCATCTTCCCTGCCACCATCTTCCCTGCGACCATCTTCCCTGCCACCATGTTCCCTGCGACCATCTTCCCTGCAACCATCTTCCCTGTGAGTCTTCCCTGCGGCCATCTTCCCTGTGACCATCTTCCCTGCGACCATCTTCCCTGCCACCATCTTCCCTGCGACCATCTTCCCTGCAACCATCTTCCCTGGGAGTCTTCCCTGTGACCATCTTCCCTGCGACCATCTTCCCTGCCACCATCTTCCCTGCCACCATCTTCCCTGCCACCATCTTCCCTGCGACCATCTTCCCTGCCACCATCTTCCCCGCGAACATCTTCCCTGCGGCCATCTTCCCTGCGACCATCTTCCCTGCAACCATCTTCCCTGTGAGTCTTCCCTGCGACCATCTTCCCTGCGACCATCTTCCCTGCGACCATCTTCCCTGCCACCATCTTCCCTGCGACCATCTTCCCTGCCACCATCTTCCCTGCGAACATCTTCCCTGCGGCCATCTTCCCTGCGACCATCTTCCCTGCAACCATCTTCCCTGTGAGTCTTCCCTGTGACCATCTTCCCTGCGACCATCTTCCCTGCGACCATCTTCCCTGCGACCATCTTCCAATGCCACCATCTTCCCTGCGACCATCTTCCCTGCCACCATCTTCCCTGCGAACATCTTCCCTGCGGCCATCTTCCCTGCGACCATCTTCCCTGCGACCATCTTCCCTGCGACCATCTTCCCTGCGACCATCTTCCCTGCCACCATCTTCCCTGCCACCATCTTCCCTGCGACCATCTTCCCTGCCACCATCTTCCCTGCCACCATCTTCCCTGCGACCATCTTCCCTGCCACCATCTTCCCTGCGAACATCTTCCCTGCGGCCATCTTCCCTGCGAACATCTTCCCTGTGACCATCTTCCCTGCGACCATCTTCCCTGTGACCATCTTCCCTGTGACCATCTTCCCTGCGAACATCTTCCCTGCGAACATCTTCCCTCCGGCCATCTTCCCTGCCACCATCTTCCCTGCGACCATCTTCCCTGCGACCATCTTCCCTGTGACCATCTTCCCTACGACCATCTTCCCTGCCACCATCTTCCCTGTGACCATCTTCCCTACGACCATCTTCCCTGCCACCATCTTCCCTGCGACCATCTTCCCTGCGACCATCTTCCCTGCGACCATCTTCCCTGCGACCATCTTCCCTGCCACCATCTTCCCTGCCACCATCTTCCCTGTGACCATCTTCCCTACGACCATCTTCCCTGCCACCATCTTCCCAGCGACCATCTTCCCTGCGACCATCTTCCCTGCGACCATCTTCCAATGCAACCATCTTCCCTGCGACCATCTTCCCTGCAACCATCTTCCCTGTGAGTCTTCCCTGTGACCATCTTCCCTGCGACCATCTTCCCTGCGACCATCTTCCCTGCGACCATCTTCCAATGCAACCATCTTCCCTGCGACCGTCTTCCCTGTGACCATCTTCCAATGCGACCATCTTCCCTGCGACCATCTTCCCTTTGACCCCATTTTGTGTTTTTGGATTTTTTCCTTTGAATTCTTTGAACTGTTTGTTCCCTTGTGGATTGCTCTGTCTTTTTTATATTAAATAATCCTGCCTTCGCCTGTCACCCTGCATTTTGGTCCTTCTTCCCCTGCTACACATCACAAGTGTGTCTGTTTGGGTCTTACCCTCCTGGTGTCCTCAGGTCAAATTTGGCCCATTTTCAAAAAGTTTCTATATCAGAAATGTAGGTTTCTTTTAACCAAATTGTCAAATTTGAAAAAATAACGAGGATGGTTCCCTACAACGCTCATAACCAGTAAAATAAACGATCCGTACACTACTTTCATTACATTTGGTTTAAATCAATTTTATAGCATTGGAAAAAAATGATAAAATAACGCTAAAAAAATGGGAAAGAATGTCCAAAAAGCTTCAAAAATGTGGGACCAAAACGTCAAAAGGCGCAGAAAAAATGATAAAAACATCGGAAAAAGTGACAAAAACGTCAGGGAAGTGACAAAAGTGCAGAGAAAAGACAACCAGATACTTTTAATTTTAAATTCATACCCAGAAAAAAAAAAAATGAAGGTCAATGGGAAGACACAAGGGTTAAAGATGTAGAAGGCGAACACTCACAGTCTCGGGCATTTTTTAACTTGTCATAAAAGTCTTCTGTTCTTCTTTCTGTTGAGCAAAAGCACACCAATTAATATATAGATATAGATAGATATATAATCTATAACTGTAAATCAAGGAGTGTGTGTGTGTGTGTGTGTGTGTGTGTGTCTCTAATATAAAAGGCTGAGCGCTTGCACACACAACACGTTGTTCAATGCAACCCCCATTTCATTTCGTGTTGCTACGGTTTGTTGTTACCTGCCACATCAGACACTTCTTCTCCAGCTGATGTAGTGGAGGTGGAGGTGGAGTTGGAGCCCTTGCTGCCCCCTGCAGGCGGAGGGCAGCAGTACACCTGTTCACAGTACAGCAGATCACAGAAGTCCACATCAGGCGGCCAGCGGTCAGGGGGACGGGTCGCTGGGACTGGTCAAAAGAAGTGGAAGTTAACGTTATAAAAACTGTTTTTATTTCAGTTAGCATTGCTGCTAATATGTATATAAATGGATTTGGATCATGTGGAAAAGTAAAAAGCAGAAGTTGCGATCAATCTCGGCATTCAAGTAATTATAGTGCCTCTAATCTTCTTCTGTAATTTGACATTGTTGTTAGATCAATATTTGCAGGCGGAAGTCAATATGTGAATGGTCACGTGCTTTTATTTTGGCGGATTTACTACTTTACTTCGGCACATGTCTTGATTACGTGTTTTGGAAGGAAAACCCCCAAAAAATGAGATTGCAAAAAACTAAATTAGACCTTTTTTTTCGCTTGGTAACCAAAAAACGAACACCAGAATCAGTTTTTAAAATTTTTCATTAATCACTTTTAGCAAATATACTTGTTAATAATTTTCTAATTACAAATGAATTACGGATTATCCACTGATACCCTCCCAATCATCCGTGTACACATCCAGACTGGATCCTACATGCATGGCAGTCGGTGTTGTGACGTTGTTGGTTACCTGTGCTGCTCCAGGCCGTGGTCGACACAGGAACCACACTGTCGTTACTACCAGACAAAAAACAACAATCAGCAAAAACAACACCAACACGCACAACACCCAAATCATGTTTAATGAAGGCCGGCTGCACACTGGATGCGTTGTGCGAGCGTGTCAGCTGCGTGGCGCGTCCGTTTTCCTTCTGACTCCCATCCGAGTGTGAATCTGTTGGCGCTATAGCCCTCCGTGTACGTCGCCTAGCAACAGCAGCGCCGCGTCAGGCACGTTTCTGGTGTGTAGGACGCAGAAAAATCCACGCAGCTGACACGTAACAGAAACTGAACTGAACCTCCGGTTCCCAAACCAACTCCCTACAGACTGACCTACTGCCCCCCCCCCCAATTACCACTGCTAATTTGTTTTTCCGTTTTAAACTCAGAGAAGCATACCACAGATACATAAAATAAAAGATTTGTAAAACAATGTCAGAAGAACGGGACGGTTGGGTTTAGGAATCTTGACATGTGGGACACGGTCTCTGGTCTCCTGGGTGGAAGTCCTGTGTTGTCCTGGGTCTTTCTCTGCTTTGCCCGCCCAGAGTATCCCCCCATGAGAGAGTTTCTCCTATTGATAATAAAATGGCTTCTTTTTTTTTTCTTCTTACCTGTTCATGTTGAAGTCTTCCTCCTTCAAATTCAGTAGGTACAGAGCGGTGATATAGATGATGCTACACACACACACACACACACACACACACACACACACATTGTTTTAAAGGTCCCATGGCATAACATTTTTACTTTGTTGCAGTTGGTCAAGGCCACACCTCCAGCCTCCCCACACACACCAAGGCTGAATTTTGGGAAAGAGACTTCAGATACAGTATTAGGGACCACTAAGGTCTATATAAAGAGACTTCAGATACAGTATTAGGGACCACTAAGGTCTATATAAAGAGACTTCAGATACAGTATTAGGGACCACTAAGGTCTATATAAAGAGACTTCAGATACAGTATTAGGGACCACTAAGGTCTATATAAAGAGACTTCAGATACAGTATTAGGGACCACTAAGGTCTATATAAAAAGACTTCAGATACAGTATTAGGGGACCACTAAGGTCTATATAAAGAGACTCCAGATACAGTATTAGGGACCACTAAGGTCTATATAAAGAGACTTCAGATACAGTATTAGGGACCACTAAGGTCTATATAAAAGAGACTTCAGATACAGTATTAGGGACCACTAAGGTCTATATAAAGAGACTTCAGATACAGTATTAGGGACCACTAAGGTCTATATAAAGAGACTTCAGATACAGTATTAGGGACCACTAAGGTCTATATAAAGAGACTTCAGATACAGTATTAGGGACCACTAAGGTCTATATAAAGAGACTTCAGATACAGTATTAGGGACCACTAAGGTCTATATAAAGAGACTCCAGATACAGTATTAGGGACCACTAAGGTCTATATAAAAGAGACTTCAGATACAGTATTAGGGACCACTAAGGTCTATATAAAGAGACTCAGATACAGTATTAGGGACCACTAAGGT
>JABXJD010000846.1:105000-115000 GCA_013375575.1 Percina caprodes
CCTGACGATGATTCTCTCCGACAACAGGGCCGTGAGGAGGAACATCTCCCCCCCGACCACAGCGGCGTACAGACCGACCACCATCTGAAAATACCTACAGACAAGCACAAGGTTAGCATGTAGCTCTGAGTGGCGCTCACGCGTTCATTCGTTACCAAGCACACACCTTTGGTCCGGGTTGGGTTTGCCTTTCTTCCTCATGTTGTTGGACGTCGTCTCGCTGAAGTGCAGCCGGCCGAGCGTTACCTTGGTGATTTTGCCGCTGGGTAGACTGACCCTGGGGATCGTAATTTATTGCTTTAAAAATATCTGTGTAAAGGTTTGTGCTTGTACAACTTTTTATTGAATAACATAGAACTACCTGACAGGGTGGAAGGGCTTCTTGCTGCGGTCGGGCTGAGATTGCTCAATAGTCACCTGGTGGCTTGGAGATTCCAGCTGTAAGAAGTGAGACATACAGGTATCACGACAAAGAAATACTGAACACTGAACCTGCTAGTTGTGTTCCCCATAATATTCAGTAGCTTTCCAGATTCTCGAGCATGTAAGATACTCGTAAGTCACCAATTTTTCCCAGATTTAGTGTTGTTGACAGTTGTTAGGCAACACAACTCTAGTGAGGCAAGGACTCTTGGTCTTCAAGTAGCTTTAATGCTAAAATGGGCTAAATATGTCCTGGTCCAAGATCTGCACTGGACCCAAACTGATATGGATCTTCAATTGTGTAATTTATTTATTTGAACAGGAACGATGCACAAAAAACATTAATAGATGTCTTATGCCAGGTTGTAGTGAATTGCTAATGTCCTCCCGTAGTTCCTGGGCTTGGGAATCATTTAGTTTTGAGAGGAATTTGACAGTTTTTCAGTCAAAGTTCTGGATGAGTTTTTGTGCCTTTTATTGTAGATTGCAAACTGGCTTAGTGTAATTTATCTTAACTTATTAATGTCTATGTAACGAAGGGAACAAACGCTTCTTCTTTTTTATTTTGCTAGTCATAGATTGTAGAGAGAAGGGTTAAAATGTCTTGTACGCACCTTGATCCCAAACACTTTTATCTGGAAGTGGTCGACCTGCTGCGGCCCGCTCTGTGTTCTGACGTATCGTGGCTCTGCAGCCACGCCGATGTGAACCGTGACCTGGAAGTGGTTTTTCTTCTGGCAGACAAAGGCCTCGTCAGCTGCAGAGTAGTTGAAGCCTTTATCTGTGTCAACGTGGTAGGCAAGCGGAGATCTGGAAAGGCAGGAGCAGGTGCTTGGTGTAAGGATGGAGATATCAGATGTTCTGTCCAGAGCAAGATATCTCAACAACTATTGGCCAGATTTGATGTTAAAAACACTGATTCAGCTGGTTTTATACTCACAGTGTCTGGTAGCTGCTGCTGTACAACGTACTCCAATGTTCCAGCCTGTACGGTTCCCAAGTTAGCAGCTGGTAGGATCCCAAACCACCTACACTGGTCCCTGTACTGCTACCTTGAGTCCCGTCTCCTTCACTGCAGGAAGCCTCAATTCCTGCTGATGGTTCCCCAGACTCAGATCTCCTCCTCTTTTTCCTCCCCGGGGAGCTGAAGCAGGATTAGACAGACAGATTCAGAGGTCAATCCCTGACTGACAAGGTCACAAAGGACAAAATGGAGACAAAAGCCACAAATCTGACAATGCTGGAGGTGTGTTTACCAGGTGTTTAGCGTGGAGGTGTAGCCCAGCAGACAGGTTGAAGGAGGCGTGGCTACATTTGAGACCAGGCCCGGACCAGTGCAGGGTGTGACAAAGCTGTTCGATGGGTGCAGTGGCGGGGAAGGAGGTGTGGGAGGGGTGTAAACCTGCGAGCAGCTCTCTGGATTCAGGTAGCGTGTGTCTTCAGGTGAGTGGTGTGTGTGTCGTTGCAGGGGGGTACGGGGAGCAGGGGTGGTCCCAGACTTGATGTTAATGTTTGTGAGACCCAAACTGTGGAGCTGTTCGTGGGTCAGCGGCTCATGGTGGGCGAGGGCGGGGCCTCGATCCTTAAAGCAACAGGACGACAAAGGGGCAGGCGGGTGTGTTGGCTGGAACACTTCAGGGGGGGTCTGCTGGTTCGACCAATAAGGTGGCTCGTACTGGCAGTCTGCCAATTAAGAGAAGTACAGTATATTTAACGGTACAGTTTCATGTTCCTCTGCTTGCAAAGGCAGTTTACTTTTGTATGTGAATTTGAGCTGCTGATATCTATTCTAAATGTCCCTTGATTTGTTTTTTATTGAAAACAACATTGGCATATAGCCTACTGTAGTGTTCTCTCTCTCTCTCTCTCTCTCTCTCTATTTTTATATATATATTTTCTAATGTTACTAGTTGCTGCAACAGCAAAAAACTGTGAAAAAAACAAAAAATAAGTTTGCTAGGCCAGAAAGAACGTTAATCTTGCGATAACAACATTGACGCCGTTAAAATGCGTTTACGTTGATGCCGTTAATCACGCGTTTAACTGACAGCACTAATTATAACTCTTAAATGTAGTGTTTTAAGCTGTGAACCGTACCTGGTACCTGTGCAGGTGAACAAGCCTCTGAGCTTGAGTCAGGAGGAGATTCAGGGAGCATGCTGGGAAAACAAACAAACACATCAATAGTGTTGTGGAGTATCTGGTAACCCCAGTGGTTTTTAGTCGAAAGCTGAAAGACTGGAATAAATTTCTTTTTTGGGCCTCCCAGTCAAGGGGGTCAGCCTCTCCTCTCTAAGCGGAGCTCCCATGGCGCCATTTTAATGCTACGAAGCCATCACCTGCCGTTAGCATCCCATTGACTCCCATTCATTTTGGCGTCACTTTGACAGAGAATAACTTTCCATCTGAAGCGTTTAAAGACTCTATTTGTCCGTTGTTTATTTCTAAAGAAACACGACAATGTATAAAAGGCTCCGTTACCTCGTAGCTCACGTTATGACCTAAGTTTTTATAAAAATAGGCTAACAAATCACCATATAGTACAGTAATAGTAGTATTTCATTTATATTTATATTTATATTCTGTGCTGTATGACTGATGTATGTTTTGCTGCTGTAACACCATAATTTCCCATTTATTGGGATTAATAACCTATCTATCTATCTATCTATCTATCTATCTATCTATCTATCTATCTATCTATCTATCTATCTATCTATCTATCTATCTATCTATCTATCTATCTATGTTAATGTTAACTAGCATGTTAGTTAGCAGTAATTAGCCTGTGTCTATGTTAATGTTAACTAGCATGTTACTTAGCAGTAATTAGCCTGTGCCTATGTTAATGTTAACTAGCATGTTAGTTAGCAGTAATTAGCCTGTGCCTATGTTGATGTTAACTAGCATGTTACTTAGCAGTAATTAGCCTGTGCCTATGTTAATGTTAACTAGCATGTTAGTTAGCAGTAATTAGCCTGTGCCTATGTTAATGTTAACTAGCATGTTAGTTAGCAGTAATTAGCCTGTGCCTATGTTAATGTTAACTAGCATGTTAGTTAGCAGTAATTAGCCTGTACCTATGTTAATGTTAACTAGCATGTTAGTTAGCAGTAATTAGCCTGTACCTATGTTAATGTTAACTAGCATGTTAGTTAGCAGTAATCAGCATCACCGGGAAAGAGCTTCTAATAGACTTCACTGGTCTCCGTCCAGAGCAACGGGACCTGATGGTCCATTTCTTGCTCCCAGTAATTATGAAGGTGGTATCTGTGAAAATGCTTTCTAGAAAATGTTTGACGCAATTCCAATTCCATAGAAAGCTTTTTATCCATATTATCACTTTTCTTTTGCTGTGTAAAGTAGTTTAGGTGTATATCATGTGTTTTATAATGTTTTAATGGGATCTTCTCTACAGATTTACAACCTTCCCTCATCTGATAACCAACTAGGTCAATGCCATCTGTGTGTGTGTTATATAACAGTCTGTGTTTCCATGAATGAGGATGTCACAGTAAGATTCCCCTGTTACCACAACCAATGCTTGGTACTATACACACATTTTACTACAGACTATATTCCCTCTTTAATATTGTAAAACATAATAACATTAAAACCAATATGTGTATTTTACTTTGAAGGATCAAGGAGCAAATTAATATAAAATAAAATGTTCCATGCAAAGATATTGAGCGGGAATTATGTGAGTGTGAATCTTACAAGCTGTTGGGGTCCATGTCGTTGCTAAGGTACTGCTCCAGGATGCTCGTATCCACGGCAACAGAACTGTCCAACACACCACTGACATCCTGACCTGAGGGTACACACACACACACACACGTTATTTTTTATCTTATCTAATCTTAAAAAGGCGAGTAGAGTTGAGGCGCGTCGAGTAGGCACCATGCAGCGGAAAATCACCATAATAGAAAATTCTGCCGGAGAGCCCCAAGGTCCACAAGAACTACTTCCTCTACGACCCATGGGCTCACGCCACGCACCAGACACGCTATGTAACAGACACGCCACGCACCAGACACGCTATGTAACAGACACGCTATGTAACAGACACGCCACGCACCAGACACGCTATGTAACAGACACGCCACGCACCAGACACGCTATGTAACAGACACGCTATGTAACAGACACGCCACGCACCAGACACGCTATGTAACAGACACGCCACGCAACAGACACGCCACGCACCAGACACGCTATGTAACAGACACGCCACGCACCAGACGCGCCACGCAACAGACACGCTATGTAACAGACACGCCACGCACCAGACGCGCCACGCAACAGACACGCCACGTACCAGACACGCCACGCAACAGACACGCCACGCAACAGACACGCCACACACCATACATGCCACGCACCATACACGCTATGTAACAGACACGCCACGCACCAGACGCGCCACGCAACAGACACGCCACGTACCAGACACGCCACGCAACAGACACGCCACGCAACAGACACGCCACACACCATACATGCCACGCACCATACACGCCACGCAACAGACACGCCACACAACAGACACGCCACGCAAGAGACACGCAACAGACACGCCACGCACCAGACATGCCACGCACCATACATGCCACGCACCATACACGCCACGCAACAGACACGCCACGCAACAGGCACGCCACGCACAAGGCACGCCACGCACAAGACACGCTACGTAACAGACACGCCACGCAACAGACACATCACCCTCACGCCACGCACCAGACGCGCCACGCACCAGACACGCCATGCAACAGACACGCAACAGACACGCCACGCACCAGACACGCCACGTAACAGACACGCCACGCACCAGACACGCCACGCACCAGACACGCCACACAACAGACACGCCACACAACAGACACGCCACGCACCAGACACGCCACGCAACAGACACATCACCCTCACGCCACGCAACAGAAACGCCACGCACCAGACACATCACGCTCACGCCACGCACCAGACACGCCACGCACCAGATACGCCACACACCAGACACGCCACACACCAGACACGCCACGCACCAGACACATCACGCACCAGACACTTCTGCCGGAGCGCCCCAAGGTTCACAAGAACTACTTCCTGTACGACCCATGGTACCACCTCCAGGACAACTTGAATCTCCTTAAGAATCTCTTTCTCCATCCTAAGGACCAGCATGGCCTTCCTTAGGAGTCCTGGAGACTCTGTAAGGACCACTTGAACCTCTTCAAGGACCGGTGAAACATCGTCTAACTTTTCCCGAAGTCCTTTCTCACTTTTTACAATGTAATGCCGATTTTTTCTGCTTGTTTTTGGACGTTTTTATAGTTTTTCCCTACATTTCTGTCACTTCTTTCAGTGTTCCTAAATCTTTTTTTTTTCTTAAAATGCTATAAATTAAATAAAACACCCAAATTCAATGAAGATAGTGAACTGATCAATTATTTAACTTGTGAGGAGCGTTGTTATTATTATTACTGTTGTTATTATTATCTTTATACTGTCTTTTTCTCTATATACTGTGATTTTTCTTGCTGGAAATTTCAATTTCTTTGCAGGAGTCATCCCAAAAACATTAATAAAGAAAAGTCTTGTATGGAACCATACATGTTATTTTTTTTTTTTTACAATTTGGTTGAAAGAAACCCAAAATTTCTGATTTAGAAACCTTTTGAAAATGGGTCAGATTTGACCCCGAGGACACCAAGAGGGTTAAACTCCTTAAGAAGTCATTGGATTGACCTGTACTTTCCGATTGTAAGTCTACAAAGTACTTCCTGTGTGATCAGGTCCTTCTGTCTGAAAATATGAAATTAATTTCAGATGTTAGCATTATGACAAAGAGACTCGCTAACATTAGCAGACATGTAGGTGCTCACCACTGAAGAACTGCTGCAGCGCCTCGTTCTCTCCCAGGACCTGCAGCGGCAGCCGGGCTGCTCCGGGCTCCATGCTGCCCAGCGGGGGGCGCTGCAGCTGGGTAGTCAGAGGGATCCGGGGGTCCCCGCTGGAGCTGGAGCTGCCGACACAGTCAGGGAATACATTAGTACAAATACAAAGAGAACTTATAAAGGCTATTTTAAAATAACTGAGCATAGAAAGGTTAAAGCAGAACATTAGTAAAATCAAATAAAATCATAATATTCTCTTAACAATAAATGAAAAAGAGATTTATTCAAGTGTCCTGCAGCCAATACTTGAACGAACAAAGTACTGTACTTTATAATTTTGAGGTACCTGTGCTTGAGTATTTCCATTTTATGTTACTTTATATTTCTACTTTATCACATATTTGTAGGGAAATATTGTACATTTTACTTCGCTACATTTATTTGACAGCTTTACTTACTTTAAAATTAAGATACTTATGGGGGGCATTTCCGGCATTTATTTTAATTATTTCTAATTAATTTTAATTTTAATTTTAATGTTTTTGCACACTCTACTAAGTTAAAGTTTATGTTGCACCAACCACAATTCATCTCACAGCCCCTCAGATTTATACGCTGACCTTTTGGAGGGCCCTGACCCTTAGGTTGGGAACCACTGGGGCTCCTGCACACACGCACGAACACGCGTGCATGCTAGAAATCGGACATATTTTTCACGCGTTGGAAGCGTTTCCAGGCAAAACTGAAAATGAAAAGATGTATTATACATATTTAATAAATGACATTTTGATGTTTTAATGTCTCGGGGTATTAATGTGATTAAAAGATAATATTTATTTATTGATTTTCAAATATTGCTCCCGTCAATACAGAAGGAAATATTCGTTGTCTCTGCTGTCATCTAGTCAGTATGGACTCAGTATAAGGACACGCTTATTTTATTTATGAATGGGAAACAAACGTGTGTAAAGTGTCTCGAGATATCTGTTGTTATGAATTGATACTATAAATAAAATTGAATTGAATTGAATGTGTACAGACCAGCAGCAGCGCCGCGCCAGACACGCCACGCAACAGACACGCCACGCAACTGACACGCCACGCAACTGACACGCCACGCAACAGACACGCCACGCAACTGACACGCCACGCAACAGACACGCCACGCAACAGACACGCCACGCAACTGACACGCCACGCAACTGACACGCCACGCAACTGACACGCCACGCAACAGACACGCCACGCAACTGACACGCCACGCAACAGACACGCCACGCAACTGACACGCCACGCAACAGACACGCCACGCAACAGACACGCCACGCAACTGACACGCCACGCAACTGACACGCCACGCAACTGACACGCCACGCAACAGACACGCCACGCAACAGACACGCCACGCAACTGACACGCCACGCAACAGACACGCCACGCAACTGACACGCCACGCAACAGACACGCCACGCAACAGACACGCCACGCAACAGACACGCCACGCAACTGACACGCCACGCAACAGACACGCCACGCAACAGACACGCCACGCAACAGACACGCCACGCAACTGACACGCCACGCAACAGACACGCCACGCAACTGACACGCCACGCAACAGACACGCCACGCAACAGACACGCCACGCAACAGACACGCCACGCAACTGACACGCCACGCAACAGACACGCCACGCAACTGACACGCCACGCAACTGACACGCCACGCAACAGACACGCTAAGCTCACGCCACACAACAGGCACACAACACAACAGGGGGGGCTATAGAGAATCCTGTAGGGGGGGCTCTATAGATAAACCTGTAGGGGGGGCTCTATAGATAAACCTGTAGGGGGGGCTCTATAGAGAAACCTGTAGGGGGCTCTACAGAGAAACCTGTAGGGGGGCTCTATAGAGACACCTGTAGGGGGGGCTCTATAGAGAAACCTGTAGGGGGGGCTCTATAGAGAAACCTCTAGGGGGGGCTCTATAGAGACACCTGTAGGGGGGGGCTATAGAGAAACCTGTAGGGGGGGCTCTATAGAGAAACCTGAGGGGGGGCTCTATAGAGACACCTGTAGGGGGGGGGCTATAGAGAAACCTGTAGGGGGGGCTCTATAGAGAAACCTGTAGGGGAGCTCTATAGAGAAACCTGTAGGGGGGCTCTATAGAGAAACCTGTAGGGGGGGCTCTATAGAGAAACCTGTAGGGGGGGGTGCTCTATAGTGACACCTGTAGGGGGGCTCTATAGAGAAACCTGTAGGGGGGCTCTACAGAGAAACCTGTAGTGGGGGGGCTCTATAGAGAAACCTGTAGGGGGGGCTCTATAGAGAAACCTGTAGGGGGCTCTATAGAGAAACCTGCAAGCAAGAAGCGAGTAAACAGCGAAGAAACGACCAAAACTCCTCAGCACCTCTTGACGCACTTTTAGTTTTGTCGAGTCTTATTTTGAAAGGAGGATGTGGTTTTATTTTGTTTTATATTTAGCTGTTTTCATGCAGATTTTACTGATGATTCTAAAACTACAACATGCAACACGGGATCAACAGACGCTGCAGCTGGGATCAAATCTGCTCTAACACACCTGTCTTTCTCTCCAAAATGGCCGTCAGGCAGTGGATCGGTCAGCGGTCTCGGAGTGTCCAGCTGCTGGTCTTCAGGTGCAGTCCATCTCCCATCAGAGAAGACGCAGACCTCCTCCAGATGTGTGAGACGTCTTCTGGATTTCTGTGCGATAGTTATGAGACTTTCAGGCTTGAATTCTTCTTCTTCTTGTTGTGTGAGGCGTCTCGGTCTGTCTGAACTTTGAGCTTTGAACAGGAAACAGGTGAAACACATTCACACACCTGACGCAGACACCTACGTGTCTGTCTGAGTGTGTGTGTGTGTGTGTGTGTGTGTGTGTGTAATGAAGCCATAAATCTGACTGGAACTGCACACACAGAAACATATTTGCTTCTCTCTACTTGTGAGGACGCTCATTGACGTTCATTCATTCCCAACCTTGTAACCCTGAAACTCAAACCTATAATATATATTATATAATATAAAATATATAATACATCAACATGTTGGTAAATACTGCATCATGCAGAGTTAAATGACTTTGATACAACGCTCATTCAATGTGCAGTACCAACCTTCAGTCTGCAGGCGGCAGCGATGACTAATAACAATAATCGTGGTAAGAACAGGTTTCTGTCAAACAACAAGAAACAAGAATAATTAGGTGAAATAGTCTAAAAAAGTGTATTTTATATATATATATATATATATATATATATATATATATATATATATATATATATATATATATATATATATATATATATATATATATATATATATATATATATATATATATATATATATATATATATTTTACTGAGCAACAGTGTTGAATCTGATAAAGACTAATTCAGCTGCGTCTCTGTCTGTCCAGCAGGTGGAGCTACAGGACAGTTTCAACTCTTCAGACAAACGTGACCTCAGCTGGCCCAGACAGACAGACAGACAGACAGACAGACAGACAGGCAGACAGACAGACAGGCAGACAGACAGACAGGCAGACAGACAGACAGACAGACAGACAGACAGACAGGCAGACAGACAGACAGACAGACAGACAGACAGACAGACAGACAGACAGACGGACAGACGGACAGACGGACAGGCGG
>JABXJD010000846.1:120000-127500 GCA_013375575.1 Percina caprodes
AGGTGCTGCTATGGCCGGCCACCAAGGGGGGCAGTGTAACTGCCAGGCCCAACAGGAAGCACAGACCCACGGCCAGGTGGATGGAGAGCAGCGAGGAGGAGCGGCCTGGAGACAGAAAGGATGTCAGATATGAGGTATCAGGTATGATATTGAGACAGAGAGAGAGACAGTGTGAGAGAAAGACAGTGTGAGAGAGAGACAGAGAGGGAGAGAGAGAAAGAGAGAGAGACACAGAGAGGGAGACAGAGAGAGAGAGAGAGAGGGAGAGACAGAGAGAGAGAGAGACAGAGAGAGACAGAGAGAGACAGTGTGAGAGAGAGAGACAGAGAGAGAGAGAGAGGGAGAGAGAGAGAGAGACAGAGAGTGAGACAGGGAGGGAGAGAGAGACAGAGAGGGAGACAGAGAGAGAGAGAGACAGAGAGGGAAAGAGAGAGAGACAGAGAGGGAGATAGAGAGGGAGATAGAGAGAGAGACAGAGAGAGAGAGACAGAGAGACGGAGGTCTACTGTGTTTAACAGGACATTATTTTCGTATTTTATTTTGTAATATGTCTGTATGTAGATCTTTTAAAATACATCTTTATGTTAAAATTAAATTAATTATTGAAATTATTGAAATAAATGAGGGCCTTAATGTGCACATACAGTATATTTACTCTACCCTATGAGTTCTTTATAAAAAAACCAGCCCTAGATGTGCGCATGTTCTTCTCACCACTGTGTCCGTCAGGTTGGTGGCGGCGAGCGGCGCCGGCGGCCAGGCATCGCTCCAGAGCCGTGACGGTGAGCAGGAAGAGGCCGGTCTGCGACGCAAACACGCACAGGAAGCCGCTGAGGCGACACAGGAAGCTGCTCTCCCAGCTTGCTCCATACCTGCAATACATACACAAAGTCCAAGACCTTTTATTGACTTTTATTTTGAAATTCATTATATATATTATATAAAGAGTCCCCACAAACCACAGTATTCCCAGAGTCCCTACAAACTACAGTATTCCCAGTGTCCCTATAAACCAGAGTATTCCCAGAGCCCCTACAAACCACAGAATTCCCAGAGTCCCCACAAACCACAGTATTCCCAGTGTCCCTATAAACCACAGTATTCCCAGTGTCCCTATAAACCACAGTATTCCCAGTGTCCCTATAAACCACAGTAATCCCAGAGTCCCTACAAACCACAGTATTCCCAGAGTCCCAACAAACCACAGTATTCCCAGAGTCTTCACAAACCACAGTATTCCCAGAGTCCCTACAAGTGTTTTTAGCTCCAGTTGAAGAATTAATCTCCATTTAACCCCGGTTCTGGTAGTTGCCATGGCAACTGATAAGACCCAATCAGGTGCCAAAAGTTTGATGTCAGTGTCGGTGTTACCAAAGGTCTCTGTTTGAGACACAACCCGCAAATTCCAAACCAAAACGGGTCAGAAGTGTTTCCTAATGTCTCCATTGTCCATAATAATATTAATAATAATATTAATATTAATAATAAATGTAGCCTTAGAGTCCCCAGTGGCCCCAGTGGTCATAGTTGTACCTCCAAAAGCTGCCAAACGTCCAGGCATCCACCGCCGCCAACCACCCGCTCCACACTCCCATCAGGCTGTTCACCAGGGCCAGCAGACCAATCAGCAGCTTGGGTGGTGTCACTGAGGCGGCGGGAGAAAAGAAGACTGACAGGACAACCAGACTGTTGCTGACCAATGACAGCACGGCAATCAGCCACACGCCGCGGATCAACCAGCTGCCGAGCAGATGGAGGCAGGGGCGGAACGGTCCTGGAGGACGATCAATACAAATATCGTCAACAATCAATAAATAAATCTATACAGCTTTGGTAAATGTATTCACAGTTAATTAATATGATATTTTGTAATTCAGTGTGCCGATGTGCAGCTTAGCAGCAATCGGCGCAATGACTATTATGGTACACCAGACTCCATGTAAATAAATAGTAATTTTAACATCCTATTACACACTTCATCCAAAGTCAACAGAAACCAAATACAACTATGAAAAGCCATTTTTGGTCTCCTCTACACTTTTCCAACCATGAAAAACTCTAGTGTTGGTTGAAATAAACACATACTTTACTGATTTACATGTGAAAATAGGTTGGCTTTACACACGCTAAAAGTACTGTTTTTTTAAATGGAGTCTGGTTGGTTCAGCGCTAGCTAATTCATAGCCGTTTCTGGTAAACAGAATCATCTTAAATAGGTTTTAAAAAATTATATCTCTGAAGGATTTAGACAATTAACACTTTAATTATTTTTTATTAAGTTTTATTGCTATTCGGATGTGCACCAAGTAGTAGGCACATTGTTAAAATTTCTGTAGAATTTTCTAGTTAATGTAAATTGTTCCCTATACAGTAGATAAATAGCAAATAATTTAAGTCATAATCTCTTGATTTAACTCATATTAAAAGTACTAAAGGAACCTTTTTCTTGTGGCTGTTGCTCCAAATGCTTTCTTTTGGGGGAATTGTTCTCTGTAAATCATAGAGTGTGGTCTAGACCTACTCCATCTTTAAATGGTCCTGAGATATTGTCTGTACATGAAAGTGAATTGAACTTGTTGCCAGTTTTCCTTGTTTCCATAACTTATATCTTCCTATATATACTCCTTTGAAGAAAACTGTAATTTTATCCCGTAGAACATGGGAGTTGCTGCTCTACTGCTGCCTCCATCGTTAGTTTGTGTGATGTTGTCTTCCAGTAGACCAACATAGTTTTTCTGGGTCCCTTTTTCCCAAAGTTCTTTGTCAATTTTTTGGCACATTTTTGTTGTTTTTGAAAGTTTTTGAAGCTTTCTCCGACATTTGTTGTCACTTTTTGACATTTTCTAACTTTTCCCAAAGTCCTTTCTCACTTTTTACAATGTCTTTGTTGATTTTTTCTGCATTTTTATGGACGTTTTTGTTGTTTTTTTCCTACATTTCTGTCACTTTCTTCAGTGTTCTTAAATCTTTTTTTTCTTAAAATGCTATGAAATTAAATAAAACACCCAAATTCAATGAAAATAGTGAACTGATCAGGTATTTAACTTGTGAGGAGCATTGTATGGAAACATCCACGTTATTTTTTATTCATTTTTTTCATTATGTAATATCCCTTTAAAGCAGAGTTGCCCAAATTCTTTCATATGAAGGGCCAAAATGTATCTGGATGGAAGGCCATGGGCCAAAAATACATGTTGATGTTGAGGAATACCGTAATTCTAACTATTCTCTGCAGACAACACATACGGACGTATGTTATTTAAATGGGAAGTTTACCAGCACTGTGCTTTACGTTGCCATTAAACTCAGATTTT
Source organism: Percina caprodes (assembly GCA_013375575.1). Classification (NCBI taxonomy): domain Eukaryota; kingdom Metazoa; phylum Chordata; class Actinopteri; order Perciformes; family Percidae; genus Percina; species Percina caprodes. The sequence continues at coordinate 123,315 of JABXJD010000846.1, forward strand.
AACTGCACAAATTGTACATGTCATAGTCATTACTTTTAAGATAACAGGAGAATAAGCAGGAGCATGTCAAATCCATGGCGGGCCAAAACAAAGAAAGCACGGGCCAGACTTGGCCCACGGGCCCCAAATTGGGCAGCCTTGCTTTAAAGTGTTCAACTGATAGTTGTTGTTTGTGTTACCTGGTGCAGGGCTGCAGTGGACAGAGTGTTGAAGCTTGGGTTCATCTTCAAACTCTATCAAGAAATCCTCCCAGTCCTGATCTACTGCAGAGCAAAGCAAGGAGAGTCTTTTATTTTGAAATATCATTTTACTCACTCTTACACAGTTAGGCTTCCAGTTTCCCTGCAGTATTTAATTAGTGGAAAGCAGTTTTGTTGCAGTTCTTGTTTTAGGAGTTTGGTGTCACCTTGGCTAGAGACGACGGCAGTGTCTTTCCCGATGGAGTCTGCAGTGTCCTCTCTCTCCCAGGATGGACCTCCTCCTCTCCTCTCACAGGAAACAAAGGCACAGCACTGGAAGGCGTAAGGAAGCTCCATCACCCTGAAAACACCAACACATTAAGTAGAAAAGAGAGTTATCTGCGCTTCTGCAAACCGCAACAATCCGGTGCAACCAGGACAGGACAAAACCGTGTAGAGTACAAAAAACTAAGATTCATCAGCGCAACACAGATGTCTTCTTTAAGCGCTCAGATTCTGCTCATATTCAGGTTCATAATTGTATTATGAGGTTGGTCTCTGATCGATGTAGCCCGGTGCTAATTTTTTAGCCCAGTCAAAGGCAACAAGGGCCAACGTGGGTTGGGGTGGCACAGGCGGCTGTCGGTGCCACTGGTCCCCGGCCGCGGACTTGGTGGGTCGGGGCCTTTACAGCCCGGATCACGGCTGCCGGTTTCAGCATTCTCGCTCAATAGTGGACTAATTATCAATTATAAAGATTTTGTGTGTGACTGTGTGTGACTGTGTGTGACTGTGTGTGACTGTGTGTGACTGTGTGTATGTGTATTCACCTGACTCGGGGCAGCTCCTCTCGGGGTATTAACTCCATCAGCTGGGTGTTTCCAGCCAATCGCAGGTGAGTTAAACTCTTTAGACCAATCAGAGGCAGAGACGACAGCTGATTGGACGACAGGTCCCTACAGACAGGTAACAGACAGAAACACACATGTAGCTTTAACCCTCGTGTTGTCTTCCCTTCGACTATGAACTCGTTGTCCATCCCGGTCAAAATTGAACATTTTGTAGTTTTTATGCTTTTGAAGCTTTTTAAAACGTTTTTGTCACTTTTTTCAAGGTTTTGTTTTAAATTCATGGTCAATAAACCTAATTGATATGACATTTTGCCTTATTTTTTAGTTCAAAAGGCAGAAATTATGAATTATTTTGAAAAATATCAAAGGACACAGAGTAACTAAGACTGGTTTATGTCAAAGTTCAGTCAGGATAGTGTTTTAAAACAATTTAAACATGTTTTTCAAATGCAAAAATTCAATAAAACACCCAAAATTCAATGAATGTAATCGTTCATTTCACCTGCACAGAACGTAGTCTGGGTTCCATACAATGTACATCCATGCATCCATGTTATATTTGGGCATTTATGTTCAAAGAAACCCATATTTCTGATCTAAAAAACTTAAAAGAACGAGTCAAATTTGACCCGAAGGTCAACACAAGGTTATATTTCATATTTTAATAATGACCATAAAGACTTTCTATTCTATTCTATTAACAACCAGTAAAGACACTTCAGATTGAGTTGTGGTTTTTATGGTAACTCACAGTTTGGTGAGAGCCGGCAGAGCAGAGAAAGAGTTTGGCTTCACTGTTGACAGTCTGTTCCAAGATAAATCCCTACAGAGTACAGAAGAGGAATCAAGGATTTCAACCAGCAACCCTTTTATTCCCAAATCATACCACATCCATCACATATTTCTGGATTTAATCTCACAGTAACTCTGTGTGCTGACCCGATACTGTGCATGTTAGCATGGATTAAATATCACTAAGGTCTATATAAAGAGACTCCAGATACAGTATTAGGGACCACTAAGGTCTATATAAAGAGACTTCAGATACAGTATTAGGGGACCACTAAGGTCTATATAAAGATACTCCAGATACAGTATTAGGGGCCACTAAGGTCTATATAAAGAGACTTCAGATACAGTATTAGGGGACCACTAAGGTCTATATAAAGAGACTTCAGATACAGTATTAGGGACCACTAAGGTCTATATAAAGAGACTTCAGATACAGTATTAGGGACCACTAAGGTCTATATAAAAGAGACTTCAGATACAGTATTAGGGACCACTAAGGTCTATATAAAAGAGACTTCAGATACAGTATTAGGGACCACTAAGGTCTATATAAAGAGACTTCAGATACAGTATTAGGGACCACTAAGGTCTATATAAAGAGACTTCAGATACAGTATTAGGGACCACTAAGGTCTATATAAAGAGACTTCAGATACAGTATTAGGGACCACTAAGGTCTATATAAAGAGACTTCAGATACAGTATTAGGGACCACTAAAGTCTATATAAAAGAGACTTCAGATACAGTATTAGGGACCACTAAGGTCTATATAAAAGAGACTTCAGAACCAGTATTAGGGACCACTAAGGTCTATATAAAGAGACTTCAGATACAGTATTAGGGACCACTAAGGTCTATGTAAAGAGACTTCAGATACAGTATTAGGGACCACTAAGGTCTATATAAAGAGACTTCAGATACAGTATTAGGGACCACTAAGGTCTATATAAAGAGACTTCAGATACAGTATTAGGGACCACTAAGGTCTATATAAAGAGACTTCAGATACAGTATTAGGGACCACTAAGGTCTATATAAAGAGACTTCAGATACAGTATTAGGGACCACTAAGGTCTATATAAAGAGACTTCAGATACAGTATTAGGGACCACTAAGGTCTATATAAAGAGACTTCAGATACAGTATTAGGGACCACTAAGGTCTATATAAAGAGACTTCAGATACAGTATTAGGGACCACTAAGGTCTATATAAAGAGACTTCAGATACAGTATTAGGGACCACTAAGGTCTATATAAAGAGACTTCAGATACAGTATTAGGGACCACTAAGGTCTATATAAAAGAGACTTCAGATACAGTATTAGGGACCACTAAGGTCTATATAAAAGAGACTTCAGATACAGTATTAGGGACCACTAAGGTCTATATAAAAGAGACTTCAGATACAGTATTAGGGACCACTAAGGTCTATATAAAAGAGGCTTCAGATACAGTATTAGGGACCACTAAGGTCTATATAAAGAGACTTCAGATACAGTATTAGGGACCACTAAGGTCTATATAAAAGAGACTTCAGATACAGTATTAGGGACCACTAAGGTCTATATAAAGAGACTTCAGATACAGTATTAGGGACCACTAAGGTCTATATAAAAGAGACTTCAGATACAGTATTAGGGACCACTAAGGTCTATATAAAAGAGACTTCAGATACAGTATTAGGGACCACTAAGGTCTATATAAAAGAGACTTCAGATACAGTATTAGGGACCACTAAGGTCTATATAAAAGAGACTTCAGATACAGTATTAGGGACCACTAAGGTCTATATAAAAGAGACTTCAGATACAGTATTAGGGACCACTAAGGTCTATATAAAGAGACTTCAGATACAGTATTAGGGACCACTAAGGTCTATATAAAAGAGACTTCAGATACAGTATTAGGGACCACTAAGGTCTATATAAAAGAGACTTCAGATACAGTATTAGGGACCACTAAGGTCTATATAAAAGAGACTTCAGATACAGTATTAGGGGACCACTAAGGTCTATATAAAAGAGACTTCAGATACAGTATTAGGGACCACTAAGGTCTATATAAAAGAGACCTTTAAGGCTGAAGACTTTTCTGTACTGTAACTTTTCTTCTTGTATTTTATACCGTCCTATCCTATTATATTTTATATCCTATTGTATGAATTCTCACAAACAACATGCAGTTATAAAACACTTCCCAGTCTTGCTGTTTGCAGCGTTGTCGGGTCGGCTGGTACATGTACTGTACTTTTTTACTGAAGTAAAAGATCTGAGTACTTCTTTCCACCTCTGTTTTAATATTAGTTGTAGTATTTCTGTGTGGATTCTTGACTTTGAGCCAGTTTATGGCATCATATCTGACC
>JABXJD010000846.1:140000-147500 GCA_013375575.1 Percina caprodes
GTCCTAGGATGGGAATACCCACTTGTCTGGAAATTTAAATGCTAAATGTAACACTCGATCCATGCTAGAAGTTGTCTGCTCTGACATGAAACGGTCAGCTCTGGACTGGGAATATTAATTACATACTGGGACTAGACTGGGAAAACCAACTCTACAATGGGAGTGTTTTACCTCTGGACTGCTAATACTAAGTCTTTACTGGGAATTGTCACATTGATGCTGGGAATACCAGATGTATACATTAAACTGGTCAACTCTTAGCTTGGAATATCAGGTCAAACTTGAAATTTAAGCTCACGATTTGGAATTCCTGGGGTCTGCTTTTATTTTGACAGCAAAAACGCGTTAAAACCTGACAGCTTTCTGATTATTCTCTGCAAGATGTGCAGGTAGTAGCCAAAAAACAATGTTCCCAGTGTGTTGAACTAGTCCTTTAATGGTGTATAAGGAATGCAGTTGTCTTGATTGACAAGTATCTCAGCATTTCCCACTCAGTACTGGTGGTTTTTGGCGGCATACGCTTGCCACGGATAGTTACAAGGTATTTTTATGGTTTCAACCTCAGAGGTTTCTGATGTTTTGAAAGCTGGGTTTTGGTTTTTCTGCTCACCACCACTTTCGTCACTTACTGGAACCAGAAAATCCTAATTTGGGCAAAAAGGGACAAGGCCTAGGTGAAGCTGAGGTGGGCAAGAGAAGGGAAAAAACCACATCTGAACTCATCTGTGATGTTCTTCATGAACCTGGGTGTGTTTTCCTTTAAGACTGAACCGAGCTTGTTGAATAATTTCTTTTTTTTTCTGTTTTTATTTCCGTTTTCCTCTCTCTCTCTGTTTGTGTTTGTAGTTTCAGATGAACATGAGTCTCTGGTGTGGTTTATTATTGCTGACCCTACAGGTACACACACACACACACACACACACACACACACACACTGCTGTGTGTGTGCATGTATAGTAATTATGATTAGCATACAGCCAAGGCCACACACAGAGCCACACACATATACAGAAGTTTTTCCAAATGAAGGCTGTGTGTGTTTGTGTGTTTAAACCTGCTTCTCTGGTTGACTGAGAAAACAGAAACATTTCTATACACACACACATTCCTTATTTATACACACACACACACACGACACACACACACACACACACACACACACGTTAATCTGCCTGGACTCCATCTAATATCCAGAAATACATAGATCACATTCACATGCTAACCGCTAGTGGCAGAAATAGGGGCTAAATATTGGACATTTGAAATTCTCTTCCACTCTTACAGGGAGATTATCGAACATGTGTGCAGGGTTGCTGTCAGCTTTTTTAAATTAAAAACACTCAGCAAATAAAACAAAAAAGTGAAACTAAAGTTAAAGGGAAAACGCTAGCGTGCCGTTAATTTAAAGGAAGCTCTTCTTTATGGCTGCTTTTCAAAGTAAAATCTTGTTGACTTCATTTAAAAACCGTGATTAATACACACACATATATATATATATATATATATATATATATATATATATATGGTGTGAAAAAGTGTTTGCCCCCTTCCTCATTTCCTGTTCCTTTGTTTCGGAACATCAAACCAATTTAAACAATAGTCAAGGACAACACAAGTAAACACAAAATGCAATTTGTAAATGAAGGTGTTTATTATTAAAGGTGAAAAAAAATCCAAACCATCATGGCCCTGTGTGAAAAAGTGATTGCCCCCTAAACCTAATAACTGGTTGGGCCACCCTTAGCAGCAACAACTGCAACCAAGCGTTTGCGATAATGTGCAATGAGGCTTTTACAGCGTCCTGGAGGAATTTTGGCCCACTCATCTTTGCAGAATTGTCCTAATTCAGTTACATTAGAGGGTTTTCGAGCATGAACGGCCTTTTTAAGGTCATACCACAACATCTCAATAGGATTCAGGTCAGGACTTTGGCTAGGCCACTCCAAAGTCTTCATTTTGTTTTTCTTCAGCCATTCGGTGGTGGACTTGCTGGTGTGTTTAGGATCATTGTCCTGCTGCAGAACCCAAGTTCGTTTCAGCTTGAGTACACGAACAGATGGTCGGACATTCTCCTTCAGGATCTCTTGGTAGACAGCAGAATTCATAGTTCCTTTTATCACGGCAAGTCTTCCAGGTCCTGAAGCAGCAAAACAGCCCCAGACCATCACACTACCACCACCATATTTTACTGTTGGTATAATGTTCTTTTTATGAAATGCAGTGTTCCTTCTACGCCAGATATACTTGGACACACACCTTCCAAAGAGTTCCACTTTTGTCTCATCGGTCCACAGAATGTTGTCCCAAAAGTCTTGGGGATCATCAAGATGTGTTGTGGAGAAATTGAGACGAGCTTTGATGTTCTTTTTGCTCAGCAGTGGTTTTCTCCTTGGAACTCTGCCATGCAGGCCATTTTTGCCCAGTCTTTTCCTGATGGTGGAGGCATGAACGCTGACCTTAACTGAGGCAAGTGAGGCCTGCAGTTCTTTGGACGTTGTTGTGGGGTCTTTTGTGACCTCTTGGATGAGTCGTCGCTGCGCTCTTGGGGTAATTTTGGGCGGCCGGCCACTCCTGGGAAGGTTCACCACTGTTCCATGTCTTCGCCATTTGTGGATAATGGCTCTCACTGTGGTTCGCTGGATTCCCAAAGCTTTGGAAATGGCTTTATAACCCTTTCCAGACTGATAGATCTCAATTACTTTCTTTCTCAATTGTTCCTGAATTTCTTTGGGTCTCGGCATGATGTGTAGCTTTTAAGGATCTTCTGGTGGACCTTACTGTGTCAAGCAGCTCCTATTTAAGTGATGCCTTGATTGTGAACAGGTGTGGCAATAATCAGGCCTGGGTGTGGCTAGAGAAATTGAACTCAGGTGTGGACAACCACAGTTATAGTATGTTTTAACAAGGGGGGCAATCACTTTTTCACACAGGGCCATGATGGTTTGGATTTTTTTTCACCTTTAATAATAAACACCTTCATTTACAAATTGCATTTTGTGTTTACTTGTGTTGTCCTTGACTATTGTTTAAATTGGTTTGATGTTCCGAAACACTTAAGTGTGACAAACATGCAAAGGAACAGGAAATGAGGAAGGGGGCAAACACTTTTTCACACCACTGTAAATATATATATATATATATATTACATATGCCTACATTAACGTATTTACAAGCTGTATCTTTTTTTTTATTAGCATGTGTAGAAACAGAAAGGCGATATTGTATTTTGGAGGCTTTTTGTGGACTGACTGACTGCACAGAGCATCCCTAAAGTCCTGTTCCCAAAGTGGGGTTGCCAGGTTTGAGCTGACTCCACTGGGAAAACCATAGTATGATATTAATGGACGGCGCATCCACAACCGGGACGGCTGTGCCCGTAACGGCAAACTAGACGACTTATAGCAGATCTCCACTAACCAATGGGTGACGTCACACATGCTCTGTCCATTAATATTAACAAGTGAGTGTGACAAAAGGTTTGTGTTGTTGATTGCAGGCTTGGAAGCACTGCCAGCTGTTTGTAGCCAAGGTAAACAGTCCTATATTAAAGGAAAATATGTAATATATTTTTTGCATTTTGTCATCTTTTGTACATACAGTATGTAAATGAATAACTTGTCTGGATTTTAAGGGCTCATTTTATTGTTGGGACAAATAATAAAATATATTCCCAAAGTTTGGAGCATTGCTGTTAAAATGAAATCCTGTTAAGAGTCCTCTACAAACGTATAAATTAAACTTCTCTGTCATCTCCTAACCCTTCACCCTGACCCTGATTCAACCCTGACTTCTTCAACTCCTCCCCCACACACACACACACACACACACACACACACACACACACACACACACACACACATAAACAGAGAAACTCACAGCGTCTCCAAACTGTGGAGTCCGTGGAAGCAGTTCGTTCCCATGGAAACGATCCTATTGTTGTTGAGATGCCTATAGAGAAAAGGAGAGAGAGAGAGAGAGACTGATGGACTAATGAAGCAGACAAAGAGTGTGTGTGTGTGTGTGTGTGTGTGTGTGTGTGTGTGTGTGTGTGTGTGTGTGTGTGTGTGTGTGTGTGTGTTTTAAAGGGGCCCCGGGGCCTCTCAAGAAGGTTTTATTTCTTTTGGTAATTTCATGCAAATTAGCTTCAAGCCGATTGGACAAAAGAAATGACAGCAGACTTCAATGCAGCCGCACTGAATGCCACCACACACACACACACACACACACACACACACACACACACACACACACACACACACACACACACAAGATGCACACCAGCAAATACCCCCCCCCCCACACACACACACACATGAACACACACCAAGAAAACACAAGCGCATACACACACACACCAAGCAAAAACACACACAAACATGCACACACACAAGCACACCAAGCAAACACACACACCAAACAAACACACACACACACACACACACACACACACACACACACACACACACACACAAACACACACAGTTTTGCATGTTATTAAGAAGCTATAACAGACAGTCCCTGCCCAGTTAAACTTAATGCAGCCACAGCTCTAAGCAACAGTCTGCACACACACACACACACACACACACACACACACACACACACACACACAACAAACACACACACAGGCTTAATACAATATTACCAAACACCTCCTTCTGTAAACCCAAGTTCAGATATTCTAATTTCAGTTAATTCGGAATTGACGTGACTTTATAACCTTCAATCTGAGTTCAAACTATCCAAGTCCAGCTCATTGAAACACATTTTATATAATTAAACTAACTTCAACTGCCAAACCAAACTGCTAACTACTGCTCATTAGTTAGTTAACTGACTTACTTCCTACCTGACCAACTAACTAATTCATTAGTCAACATCTAAGCTCAACAATTTACTGAGTAACCTTTCAAGCTAACTTCATTAACCAAATTGTTATCACTGGTTAACCCAGTAAACAACTGACCATATCAACCTAAATTATTGGCTAGCCAACAGACTAACTTGGATATTGCTAACTTACTAGCGTATTGATTACCACTTGGGCTAACAAACTAGCTAGCTTACTAACCAGCTGATTAACCATAACTACATTACCGACTAAAACACTGACTAATCTTAGAAACCAAAAGCTAACCAACTGACCAAGTCACTTACTATTACTAACCTGCTATTATCCAAATAGCTAGCCTTCATGGCTAACTCACTGTAATCCAAATAGCTAACCAACTGCCTAAAATATTAGCTAACTTACTTGCTAACAAACAGATTAAGGTAGTGGCTAATGTTAATTTACCGTCTAAATAGCTAACATTCTAGCTAACCTGCTACTATCCAACTAGCTAACATTCAAGGCTAATTCACTGTGATCTAAATAATTAAACCAACTGCCTAAAATATTAGCTAGCTTACTTTCTAACAAACAGATTAATTAACTGGCTAATGTTAACTTACTGTCTAAATAGCTAACCTTCTAGCTAACTTGCTAATATCCAACTGACTAGCCTTCATGGCTAACTTAGTTTTAAACAAAATAGCAAACCGCCTGCCTAACATACAAGCTGACTTACTTGCTAACTAACTAGCTAGCAAACTAACTAACTTAGCTACATGGCTAACATTAACACACTGGTTTCATTAACTAACTGATATCCACTAGGTAATTTCTCAGGAGTTTATCGGCTAAACAACGGGCTAATCTACTAGCTTACTTACTAACCAGCTACTAGCTAACTCCTATCGGTTCTTCTTCTATAGTTATTTTGTTACCTTTCAAAAGAAACCTTGTTAATTGCCATTATTGAACTTAATAACAAACTAAATAAAGCCCAGCGGATGTTTTATATGGAAGCGTAGGCCTGAAAAACAACAACATATCAGTATCACATTATAACGTTATTGTAATAACAAGATATTTTCAGGTTTTAACAAGAAACAAACTTATCAAGTTACAACAAGAACATTTTATACTATTTATCACGTTTTTTTGCCCCCGCAACCCGATACCGGATAAGCGGATGAAGATGGATGGATATCACGTTTATATAAATATATATAAATAATATATTCAAAACAAATGCATGCACGGCTCATTTTCAGCAGAATGTGAAGTGTGTGGTACGTACAGCACCACCAGGCGGCCCAGCGTGCTGAAGGCGTGATCTGGAACGTGGCTGATGTGGTTGAGGGCGAGCGTCATGGCCTGCAGGGCGGGCAGCTCGCTCAGCGCCTCCACCGGCACCTCCGTCAGAGAGTTATCATCCAACCACAGGTGGCGGAGCAAGCGCAGGCCGGAGAAACAGCCAATGGGAACGCTGGAGATGTGATTGGCATCCAGGCGGCTACGGAGAGATTCACATACAGCGTAAGTTTACCTGAACTCACCTGTTTGTGTGTCCATTAAAGTGAGATTTTGGCTAAATAAAAACATGAATCACTCAAGTTCCTTTATGCAATGACATTTTTAATTTTTGGTAGAGCCGCTGCTCCTTCGCGTCGAAAGGAGCCAGTTGAGGTGGTTCGGGCATCTGGTGAGGATGTCTCCAGGGCGCCTCCCTAGGGAGGTGGTCCAGGCACGTCCAGCTGGGAGGAGGCCTCGGGGAAAACCCAGGACTAGGTGGAGGGACGTCCAGCTGGGAGGAGGCCTCGGGGAAGACCCAGGACTAGGTGGAGGGACGTCCAGCTGGGAGGAGGCCTCGGGGAAGACCCAGGACTAGGTGGAGGGACGTCCAGCTGGGAGGAGGCCTCGGGGAAAACCCAGGACTAGGTGGAGGGATTATATCTCCAACCTGGCCTGGGAACGCCTCGGGATTCCCCAGTCGGAGCTGGTTGATGTGGCTCGGGAAAGGGAAGTTTGGGGTCCCCTACTGGAGCTGCTGCCCCCGAGACCCGATACCGGATAAAGGATGAAGATGGATGGATGGATGGATGGATGGATGGATGGATGGATGGATGGATGGATGGATGGATGGATGGATGGATGGATGGATGGATGGATGGATTTTAATTTTTGGCTCTCCATTAAAAGGTTCATTTACTGAGTGCAAATTGGCAATTTAAGACATGAAAACAAGACACTGACAGAGAAGTTCTACTTTTTCAACACATGCAAGAGAATTTCAGCTTTGATGAGGAGCAGCATTTGCTGAATATAAATGGGGAGACTCCTCCAACCTCCCTTTGAAGCCGTTGAACAGGAACATTAGAGATCAAGTGGAGGAATGATGGAGCAGCACTCCACCGGCCGAAGGGCTCTCCGGCTCAACGGAGGTATTTTAACGAGCGCACACTTACTGCTGAGAGGGTTTATAAGGGGGTAGTTTAATCTACAGCAAGGCATCATATTCTATAAGATGATCATACAGCGGCTTGAGAAAGTTTACCCCCCACCCCACCCGAGGCTGAAGTTGATTAAAAAGAGGAATAAAAAAATCATCTTTTGGAAATTGATCTTAATGCCTTAATTCAATAAATTTAGGAACCGATTTTCTTTGTGAATGA
>JABXJD010001836.1:0-7500 GCA_013375575.1 Percina caprodes
TTCTATTGTGTTGCTGTGAGCGAAGAGCTAATCGACAGATTATGAAGTAGCCCTGTGTGTTTGTGTGTGTGTGTGTGTGTGTGTGTGTGTGTGTGTGTGTAAGTAATGTCTTGTATTATAGATGAAGGTTGGTAGTGAAGCGCTGCTCGGTTACAGACACACACACACACACTCACTCAGGTATCCAGGTGACAGGGCGCCCAGGTGGTTAGTGGGTAATAACAAGGAGGAAGTTGACTGTGGAAAGGAATGTGGACAATGGGAAAGAGACACACACACACACACACACACACACACACACACACACACACACACACACACACACACACACACACACAAACCATAAGCACATCACAAACCAAATTTCACAGCTTTTTTTGGTAACATATAAACATTTAATTCTTTTTTAACTCAAGTTTAACTCTCTGTGTTGTTTCTGGTCTGATTGTTGCTTTCTGGTTCAGACATTTGTCCAATTTATTCCTTCAGTTCTGTCACAGTTTTATGGTTTTTGATTATTCTGCTTCCAATCATTTGCTCTAGTGTTGTTCCAGGTTCTGGCGTAGGGGTTGAGGCTTCATTTCTCACTCAAAATGTGTACTGAAGTACCGAACGTAGGCAGCAAAGTGGGATTGTTATGTGCACTGCATCTATTAGAGTCAGTAGTCAGCAGAACATAACAGCAACAGAAATAACACACGGAGTTTCACACGGAGAGGCTAAAAATATTCTTCACAAGTTTGTATCTTTTAAAACAAGTGCAACTTCATGAATAGGACCTTTGAACATTACATTAGAGCTTCAACGATTAGTCGACTTATCGATTAGTCAATCGACAAAAGAAACTAACAACTATTTTGATTATTAATTAATTTTTCATGCAAAAACGGCAGACAATGCTGTTTTCAGCCTCTCAAATATGGAGTTTTCCCGCTGTTTTCTGTTTTAAATCATATTAAAGTGAATATCTTTGGGTTTTGGACTGACAAAACCAAGACATTTAAAGACATCCCTCTGAGTTTAAGTGGGATATACATCTTTTACTGTTTTCTGTGTCATTTGAATTCTGTGTCCGTCACTTGATGCCAGGGGGGGGTCTGTAAATCAGTAAATACATATTTTTTAAGTGCCTTAACCCCTTCAAAATGACCAGTTTCACCTTCAGAATTTGATTGATTCGATCCGATAACATTTGGAAAGTGTAGAATAGCCACACGATTAAATCAATTAATCCCCGTCAAGTTAGCGGAGCGCTAGGCCGGAAGTAGCAGTAGTATCTAGTGCGCCTGCCCTTGTGCCACTGAGCAACTCTCATAGGAAAGAACAGGCTTCGGTCTCAATTGCTGCATCCAGTTCTTATGATACATTTGTGATGCAATCAGACTGAAAAACGCTGCAATATGGCTGCCAAACGGATACAAAATGTAGCCCAAATGAATGTAATTTATCCAGTGAGCTCTGCAAAGCTCAGTCCTTAACTTCACTCTGCTAACAGCCTCAAAGCTCCCAGATTAGAGGCTTCTGGCTCGGTCCCTCCTCAACATGTCCCGTCTTGTACCTTTGACTTGTTTGTGCTGATCGTGGTCTCCTGCCTTTTCAACTGGGCCACAGTCTACCTCACAGTCCAGTCACAATATCAGCGGTTTTTAATTTTTATATTTTACAGAGTCTCATGTTTAAGACGTTACAGATGCCTCGTTTAACTCGTACTTCCTACACACGCTGCATAATCAATTATTAGCTCCTAAATTGAAAGAAAAACCTACGTTCTTTTAATAAAACGATGTAATTTGAAAATATTGCAATTAAGTCTAAGCCTGCAACTAACCTAGTCTGCAGTTAACTTAGTTGAAGACTTAGTTGCAGGTTGAGTTAGTTGCAGGTTTAGTTGCAGACTCAGTTTGTTGCAGACTCAGTTTGTTATGGACTTAGTTATAGACTTAGTTAGTTGCAGACTTAGTTGCAGACTTAGTTGTAGACTCAGTTAGTTATAGACTTAGTTAGTTGCAGACCTAGTTAGTTGCAGACTCAGTTAGTTATAGACTTAGTTATAGACTTAGTTAGTTATAGACTTAGTTGCAGACCTAGTTAGTTGCAGACACAGTTAGTTATAGACTTAGTTAGTTGCAGATCTAGTTAGTTGCAGACTCAGTTATTTGCAGACTCAGTTAGTAATAGACTTAGTTAGTTATAGACTTAGTTGCAGACCTAGTTAGTTGCAGACTCAGTTAGTTATAGACTTAGTTAGTTGCAGACACAGTTAGTTGCAGACTCAGTTAGTTATAGACTTAGTTAGTTGCAGACACAGTTAGTTATAGACTCAGTTAGTTATAGACTTAGTTAGTTGCAGACACAGTTAGTTATAGACTTAGTTAGTTGCAGACACAGTTAGTTATAGACTTAGTTAGTTGCAGACACAGTTAGTTATAGATTCAGTTAGTTATAGACTCAGTTAGTTATAGATTCAGTTAGTTTTAGACCTGGTTAGTTGCATAGTAAATGTAAGTAACTTAGCCTGAAAGTATGAATTAGTATTTGAGTATTTTCTGTACATTCCTCTCATCTATACTACTACTATCTGCTAAATGTTACTCAGATGTCTCCTGAGATATGTTTCAGTTTCTGTGTGTGAGCTCTGGTTCACAGCTCACACACACACACACACACACACACACACACACACACACACACACACACACACGTCTCCCTTCAGAGAGACATCTGCAGCAGGACTGGAACTAAACTGTTTACACTGATGAAAGTGTTTGCTAGCGCTGCGCGCTGCGAGCAGATGATAGAGGATTCACTTTGGTGTCCGACCTCGTTGTCTCAGATGTTCCTGAATCAACAGCACGGCGGTACACTCCATGCTTGGGCACAAATGTGCCTATTTTGCTGCTGAAGAGCTCACAAATACTGTCAATCCAACAGCTCTGTGACTCTGTGTGGAAGCACATCTGTGTACATTTCACACTTTATATTTGAAACAGCTAATAACTGACACTGAATTTTATTTTTTCTATGTGAAAAATTACTGTGACGTGTCTTTATTGTCTCTGTGTGGCAGAGCTGCCAAGAGACATTTCTTGCAGCTACCGACTAGCAGTGAGTCGGTGTGTGTGAGTGTTTAGCACAGCGTGTAATTCTATATGAAGGCAATTTAAGGCCGGTTGACTGGCTAACCCAGAGACACTCTCTCTCCTCTCTTTAGTCCTGTTTCTCTTGTTAGCCAGGCATTGGTTTAGCCTGGTTCGGCCTGTGTTAACCTCAAGCATCTTAAGTTAAGGTTTGTCTTAAAAAGAATTGTCACACCTGTCTTAAAACGTCTTCAAAGTGCTTATTTTCTCCAACCAACAGTCCAAAACTTAAATATATTCAGTTTACAAAGACTTAAAAAATGGAGAAAACGGCAACTCTTTATATTCAAGATGATGAAACATAGTGATTATTAAAATAGTTACCAATTATTGTTTTTGCCACTCAATTAACTGCCTAAAAGAGTTCTCCACTGATTAAACATATCGCTCTTTTTACATTGTTGGACTCATGATGAACACTTTAAAAAAAAGGATTAAAATCGATGCAGCAGAACTTGAGATATCCTCTTTTTGTGCCACACTATTCTCACTGTAGTTGTTTTTCTTCTTGTGCTACGAGGGGATTTTTAGCAACATCTCATGTGCACTTACTTTCAGTTTGACGTCCAAATAAAAGCCTAAATTAGTTGTAACTGCTGTTGGTATTTAGCTCTAATTCCACACTTGCTCCAATGCTTCTAGATGTTATTGAGCTTGAAGTCCCAGTTGCACTGAAGTTATTTTAGTTTTCATTTGGGAGGCAGCACAGCGGTTAGCCGTGTCTCCTCGCAGCAGGAAGGTGCTGGGTTTGTAGTCATTGACAGGTGGAATGGATGGATGGAGGAGGTGCACTGAATGGGTGTTAAGATGGTCTACATGCAAGGGGGGGGGGGATGCGTGGGATGTCCCCCTTTCTGGCCCAGCCTCTGCTGAACTGTTTTTATCCCAGGTGGGGACAACATGTATCCCCTCCTCAAAGTGATCAGTACTACTTCACCAATAGACATGTATTATACAGTGGCATGAGAAGGTTTACACCCCCATGCTAACGTTGATTAAAAAGAGGAATAAAAAAACATCTTTGGAAACTGATCTTAATGCCTTGATTAAAAAATTCATGAAAATCCAACCTTTAGGGACACCAATTTTCTTGAATGAATAATGTATTGTAAATAAATAAATATCTTCCTTAAAATACAGGGGGCATAAGTATACACCCCCCTATGTTAAAATACAGGGGCATAAGTATACCCCCTATGTTAAAATACAGGGCATAAGTATACCCCCTATGTTAAAATACAGGGGCATAAGTATACCCCCTATGTTAAAATACAGGGCATAAGTATACACCCCCTATGTTAAAATACAGGGGCATAAGTATACACCCCCCTATGTTAAAATACAGGGGCATAAGTATACACCCCCCTATGTTAAAATACAGGGGCATAAGTATACACCCCCTATGTTAAAATACAGGGGCATAAGTATACCCCCTATGTTAAAATACAGGGGCATAAGTATACCCCCTATGTTAAAATACAGGGGCATAAGTATACCCCCTATGTTAAAATACAGGGGCATAAGTATACACCCCCTATGTTAAAATACAGGGCATAAGTATACACCCCCTATGTTAAAATACAGGGGCATAAGTATACACCCCTATGTTAAAATACAGGGGCATAAGTATACACCCCCATGTTAAAATACAGGGGCATAAGTATACACCCCTATGTTAAAATACAGGGGCATAAGTATACACCCCCCTATGTTAAAATACAGGGGCATAAGTATACACCCCCCTATGTTAAAATACAGGGGGCATAAGTATACACCCCCTATGTTAAAATACAGGGGGCATAAGTATACACCCCCCCTATGTTAAATTCGCATAGATTATTAAAGACCAGTTATTACATGTATCAGGATACTATGCATCCTGATAAGTTCCCTTGGCCTTTGTAATTAAAATACCCCCCCACCATATCATCACATCCCCTTCACCATACATAGAGATCGGCATGTGGAACTTTCCATAAGATCATCTCTCAATGCAAATCAAACCAGTTATTAAGTTAACTGAAATAACACCATGCCAGTCTCTATGTATGGTGAAGGGTATGTGACCCCGCCTCCATCAGTGATGTCACCTGTGTGTCACCTGTAGGCCTCCGCCCCTCCTTTCATAACCAGACAGCTGCCCGTGTTTCTGCCTGCCGTCTCTCTCTGTACGCCTGTCGATCTCATTACTCGCTGAAGCATTATGATGCATACATTTGCACATGAATGAGGTGAAACCATGTTGACTCTTCTGCAGAGTTCAGCAGTCGTGTGTTATGTAAAGCTTGTTGACATAGAAAAACTGGCTAATTAAGACTTTAAATAAGGACTTTATTAGCATAACTGGTCCTGTGTTAAACATGATGGAGCTTAACGAGCGAGCTGAAGGGAGGGTCGGCTGTCTGATTTTAGCATTTTAAGTTCGTCATTAGGTTTTCGGGTCATCCGTCCCATTCGATATCTCAGGAACGCCTTGAGGGGATTTCTTCCAATCACTACACAGCGTCCACTTATGGCGTTTTTCCACTGCGTGGTATCGACTCTACTCGCCTTTTTTGGTTTTCCATTACAAAAAAAAGTCCCTTCATGAGGACAACATGAAGACAACATGAAGACAACATGAGGGCAACATGAGGACAACATGAGGACAACATGAAGACAACATGAGGGCAACATGAGGACAACATGAGGACAACATGAAGACAACATGAAGACAACATGAGGGCAACATGAGGACAACATGAGGACAACATGAAGACAACATGAAGACAACATGAGGACAACATGAAGGCAACATGAAGACAACATGAGGGCAACATGAGGACAACATGAAGGCAACATGAGGACAACATGAGGGACAACATGAAGACAACATGAAGACACCATGAGGACAACATGAGGACAACATGAAGGCAACATGAGGGCAACATGAAGACAACATGAGGACAACATGAAGACACCATGAGGACAACATGAGGGCAACATGAAGACAACATGAGGACAACATGAGGACAACATGAAGACAACATGAGGACAACATGAGGGCAACATGAGGACAACATGAAGACACCATGAGGACAACATGAGGACAACATGGGGACAACATGAGGACAACATGAGGACAACATGAAGACAACATGAAGACAACAGGAAGACAACATGAGGACAACATGAAGACAACATGAGGACAACATGAAGACACCATGAGGACAACATGAGGGCAACATGAAGACAACATGAGGACAACATGAGGACAACATGAAGACAACATGAGGACAACATGAGGACAACATAAAGACAACATGAAGACAACATGAGGACAACATGAGGACAACATGAAGACAACATGAGGGTTAAAAGCAATAAAACGTGCGTTGTTGGCTGCTGTCGTCAACGAGACGCCTGTTTTTTCACCACGTGTGAACGTGTGTTAGACTCCTCAGTCACACACTTCACACTTTTTCATTAGCTGGGAGTCGAGCTACTTTGGAGGCGGCGTTCTTCTTCTCTGAACGCACACAACCACAGAGGAAAAAAAAGTAAAAGTAGAGCAGAAATCTGCACAAGTTTGCCTTAATTAATCTGTAGGTGTCTCGGGATTCAAAGCACTTTGCCCTCATTATTTGGATATGATGTTTAATTAGTTCTCCGTAATTAAAGAACTGTTAGAAACAAATGTGGTGCTAATTTCTCCTAAATCCACAGTTCAACCGTGTGATGTAGAAAAACCTTAAAGTGCTGCAGAGACGGACACGAATGGACCCAGAACTGCACCAGACGGACACAAATGGGCCCAGAACTGCACCAGACGGACACGAATGGGCCCAGAACTGCACCAGACGGACACAAATGGGCCCAGAACTGCACCAGACGGACACGAATGGGCCCAGAACTGCACCAGACGGACACGAATGGGCCCAGAACTGCACCAGAACTCGGTCCCAGAGGTTCATTTCTGTCCAGTTTGATTTTTACGTACGTAGATTTGACATCCGCGAGGTGTTTCTCTCTCTGAAACTGCCCTCCTCTGCCCTCCTCTGCCCTCCTCTGCCCTCCTCTCCTCATGTGCGGCAGCACTGCACACAGTGTGGGGGGCAGGTAGAAAGGGGAGAAGGGACAGGGTGGGGGTGGGGGTGGGGGGTGGTGGTGTGGTAGGGGGCACAGCTGATCTGGCCTGGGGGAACGCCAGCCTTCTTTATGAATCCTTTATCCCAAGGACCCAACAGTTCTAGTAGTTCCCTCCAAACCAAGCAACAGTGACAGTGGTGAGGAAAAACTCCTTTTAGGCAGAAACCAGGGCCAGAATCAGGTCTTGGTAGGCGGAGTCTGACGCCAAATATGACAATATTCCGAATTACATATG
>JABXJD010001836.1:10000-17500 GCA_013375575.1 Percina caprodes
ATATATATATATATATATATATATATATATATATATACATTTCTTTCTTACCCATATATATGGAGGACCAGGTCTATGGAGGACCAGGTCTACCATATTTAAAAATAAATACAGAAATAAATAAATGCTCCAATAAATAAATAAGCATACAATTAATTGCCCCAAAAAATACAATAAACAAATAAATGTAGGTAGAAATTAAACTATACAGTGAGACATAAATGTATATATCTCTATATATATACTTATTTATAAGTATGCTGCAGCACCCTCCGCACCCTTAGTTCCCGCGGCCTTGCTCCTGACAGAGAATCGGCCCTTTTTGGATGCTCAGAAGACACATTCAAACAGCTGTATTGATGGGCACGGTTCTGACTGGAAAACATCAAATCCACCATGGACAGGACCTGGTTTCAGTGATCCACCTGGAGAAACTGAAGATTAAGTGTTCAAAACATCAGCATACATGGGAAGGATCCCGGGACCCTCTTTTATCAATAATATCTTCATCAATAATATCAATAATATCAATAATATCAATAATATCAATAATATCAATATAAGCAATATCTGGACCCAATTTGGTTTTTCCCGTCTTTTTTTGGTTTTTGCATGGAAACATCTTTAGGTTCTTTAGGTGTGTGTGTGTGTGTGTGTGTGTGTGTGTGTGTGTGTGTGTGTGTGTGTGTGTGTGTGTGTGTGTGTGTGTGTGTGTGTGTGTGTGTGTGTGTCATTTTGTCAGCCGTTTAGTTTTAGTCCTACTGTCCCAGCAACAGTAGCTGATGTTTTTTATGTTTTAGTTTTAGAAGTAGTATCAGTCCTTCCTTCCTTCCTTCCTTCCTTCCTTCCTTCCTTCCTTCCTTCCTTCCTTCCTTCCTTCCTTCCTTCCTTCCTTCCTTCCTTCCTTCCTTCCTTCCTTCCTTCCTTCCTTCCGTCCTTCCTTCCTTCCTTCCATCCTTCCGTCCTTCCTTCCTTTACACCGCGCTAGATCCTTTTATCAGCTGATAAGATGTTTTAGTTTTTAAATAAGTAATATAAGTTTTTGTAGCATTAGCTGTAGTAGTAGTAGAAGTAGTAGAAGTAGTAGTAGTAGTAGTAGTAGTAGTAGTAGTAGTAGCAGTAGTAGTAGTAGTAGTAGTAGTAGTAGTAGTAGTAGTAGAAGTAGTAGTAGTAGTAGTAGTAGTAGTAGTAGTAGTAGTAGTAGTAGTAGTGGACTTAGACTTAGACTTCTCTTTATTAATAAGATGATGATAAGATGTTTTAGTTTTTGATTAAGTAATATAATTTTTTGTAGCATTAGCTGTAGAAGTAGTAGAAGTAGTAGTAGCAGTAGTAGTAGTAGCAGTAGTAGTAGTAGTAGTAGTAGTATTAATAGTAGTAGTAGACTTAGACGTAGACTTCTCTTTATTAATCCTTTTGGGATGACTCCCGCGAGGGAAAGTTCCAGCAGCAGTTTTTGCAAGAAATAAAAAATAGATAAAAAAGACAGTATAAAGACAATAAAATAACAATAATAACAACAATAATAACATTTGTCAAATAAACAAGAAAAGACCGTAGTAAAGGTAAGGAATCTTCCCAAAAAACTCGAGCCCTGAGCCTTCACATCTGTCCTTACACCTGTTATTCAGCAAAAAGTTCAGCAAAGGGATGATGTCACTGAGGTTCTAGATATAAACATCAGAACACACTGAGTCCACGGCCGGGTGCTCCTGCTGTGCTGTCATGTTGTCTCCAGCAGGGGGCGGGATAGGCTCGGAGTGCAGCTGATACCCTGTGTGAACGGGAGGGGGGGGGGGCAGCACCGAACCAGAGCCCCTCAGAACCAGTGAGTAGAGGTCGAGAGACACTGAGAGAGAGAGAGAGAGAGAGAGAGAGAGAGAGAGAGAGAGTATGTGTTTAATAGTTTAATATGCAGCATGTTGACCTGCCTTTTTCTGCAGTTATGGTAATATCAATGTTAATACCTTTAACACACACACACACACACACACACACACACACACACACACACACACACACACACACACACACACACACACACACACACATATTAATCCGGTGTAATCTCTGGCTGGAACACTGACCCATATGTCCACTTCACTACCTGCTGGACAAGGACACGCCTCCTTCTTCCACTCCCAGCCAATGAGAGCACAGAGGACAGAACAGCTGTTTTCTTATTGGTTCAGGGCTAAATATGCTCCAAAATTAGGCACATTTTTAGTGAGGAACAAAACAACTGCTGTGGCCATTTTCACTGATGCATGGTCTGATTTCTCATTCCTGCATCACACCCTCTGCACTAAAGAAATCACATCCTTTAGTCTTCCTCTCCTTTGCTTCTGTCCTTTCCTTGCTTCCTTTCTCCCTTTCTTTAATGTTCTTCCATTTAATTTTCTTCCTTACTTCATTCATTCATTCATTCATTCCCACTATACTTCCTTCTTTCCTTCATTTGCTTTCTGCCTTCCTTCATTTACCCTCCATCCTTTCTGCCTTCCTTCTATTTTTTCTTCCTTTCTTCCTTTTTGTACTCCTTCCTTCCTTCCTTTATTTCCTTCCTTTCTTCCATCCTTCCTTCCTTCCTTTATTTACACCTTCACTCCATCCTTTCATCTTTCCTTCTGCCCTTCCTTTCCTTCTTCCTTCCTTCCTTTATTTACACCTTCACTCCATCCTTTCATCTTTCCTTCTGCCCTTCCTTTCCTTCTTCCTTCCTTCCTTTATTTACACCTTCGCTCCATCCTTTCATCTTTCCTTCTGCCCTTCCTTTCCTTCTTCCTTCCTTCCTTTATTTACACCTTCGCTCCATCCTTTCATCTTTCCTTCTGCCCTTCCTTTCCTTCTTCCTTCCTTCTTTTTTTTAAATGTTTGTCCATCCTTTCTTCTTCCTTAACTTCCTTTGCTCATTCCTTCCTTCCTTCCTTACTTATTCCTTTTCGGATTTCTTTTGCTTTTTTTCATCCCTGAATTATTCCTCTCCTCCTCTTTAATTTACCACCATTTCTTCCTTTAACTCATTCTTTTATCTCCATATTCATTGCATTATCCTCCCATTTATCTCTACTTCCTTTCCTTCATCCCTCCATCCATCCAGCTGCACAGAAACACATTAGAAACCAGCAGACGGATGCAGCAGCCTCCCTCCTCCCTCTCCCCACCATCTCCATCACCCCCCTCCTCCTCATCCTCTTCATCCTCCCATCTGCGCAGACTCTGCCTCCCCCCTCCTCCGCTGCCTCATTTTATGGAGGAGCTTCACATCTGCAGCACTCTCTCTCTCTCTCTCTCTCTCTCTCTCTCTCCCCCTCTCTCTCGTTAGCCGAGCCTCAGGAAGCGTCTCTATGATGGTTTCTGTTTAAGGAGGTTGTCCGTCACACGGTAGCTCACAGAGGAAGAGGAGGAGGAGGAAGGCAGGAGGAGGAGTAAGAGGAGGTGTAGTTTGTGGCGGCTGCATCTGCATGGAGCTGGGGGGGAGGCGACGCTCGGCTCGGCTTCACCATGATCGCCGTGTCGTTTAAATGTCGCTGCCAGATCCTGCGCAGGGTGAACAAAGGTAGAGAGATATAGAGAAACTGCTTAGAGAGAATATGTGTGTGTGTGTGTGTGTGTGTGTGTGTGTGTGTGTGTGTGTGAGTAAGTGATGGAGAGCTAAGCATGTTTGCATGCGTAACATACATGTCGGGTTGGTGTGACGGTCGAGCGGCATTTAGTGTGAACTGCTGACATTGAAGAGAGAGAGAGAGAGAGAGAGAGCTGGTTGTTTATGACTAAGCCAGCTGTGTGTGTGTGTGTGTGTGTGTGTGTGTGTGTGTGTGTGTGTGTTTAACTGTGTGTGGCGTGGAAAATTATCTCCTGATGGATTCATTCGGTCAATCGCTGCAGGTTGCTTTAGGACGAGAGACCTTCAGAGTGAGTGTGTGCAGAAGCGAGAGAGAATGAAAGGGAGTGCATGTTATTTTCATGAATGTAATATTTGTGGCGTGTATTAACGGGAGAGAACGGAGGGAAAAAAGGAGGGCAGACAGATGGAGAGAGAACCGGTGTGTAGTTTCTGTACGTTTCTGAAGCAGTTTGAAGCTTCAGGTGTTTGTTTTCTTCTCCTGTTGAAATACTGAACGCTGGACCAAGTATTCAGATTCTTTAAAGTAAAAGTAGCAGTACCACGATGTAGAAATAATACTATTTGTTGAAGAAATACTCAGATTTGTCAGTTCTTTTCAACATGGACTCTATTTCCCCGTGCTATGTCTAAGTGACTAATCAAAAACAAAAATCTGTGAAATTGGTCCAGCAAACCGGGCTGGACTCTAACCCTGCAGGACAGATGTCCACTAAAACTTACAGGCTTTTTTATCTTACAGATTTTTATTAAGTGTTTGACAACATTGTGTGATGGATCCCTACAGAGATAGACCTTTTTGTCAGAGAGTAAGATCCTTTTTTTTTGACATGAAACCAAAATCAAAAGCACCTTCATCTGAACCCACCAGACTCCATGTAAATAATCACTACTTTTAGCGTGTACAGAGCAGCATATCTCCACCAGACTCCATGTAAATAATCACTACTTTTAGCGTGTATAGAGCAGCATATCTCCACCAGACTCCATGTAAATAATCGGTACTTTTAGCGTGTATAGAGCAGCATATCTCCACCAGACTCCATGTAAATAATCACTACTTTTAGCGTGTATAGAGCAGCATATCTCCACCAGACTCCATTTAAATAATCACTACTTTTAGTGTGTATAGAGCAGCATATCTCCACCAGACTCCATGTAAATAATCACTACTTTTAGTGTGTATAGAGCAGCATATCTCCACCAGACTCCATGTAAATAATCAGTACTTTTAGCGTGTATAGAGCAGCATATCTCCACCAGACTCCATGTAAATAATCGGTACTTTTAGCATGTATAGAGCAGCATATCTCCACCAGACTCCATGTAAATAATCACTACTTTTAGCGTGTATGATACAGCATATCTCCACCAGACTCCATGTAAATAATCACTACTTTTAGCGTGTATAGAGCAGCATATCTCCACCAGACTCCATGTAAATAATCTGTACTTTTAGCGTGTATAGATCAGCATATCTCCACCAGACTCCATGTAAATAATCACTACTTTTAGCATGTATAGAGCCAGCATATTTCCACCAGACTCCATATAAATAATCACTACTTTTAGCGTGTATAGAGCAGCATATTTCCACCAGACTCCATATAAATAATCACTACTTTTAGCGTGTATAGATCAGCATATCTCCACCAGACTCCATGTAAATAATCACTACTTTTAGCGTATATAGAGCAGCATATCTCCACCAGACTCCATGTAAATAATCACTACTTTTAGCGTCTATAGAGCAGCATATCTCCACCAGACTCCATGTAAATAATCACTACTTTTAGCGTGTATAGA
Source organism: Percina caprodes (assembly GCA_013375575.1). Taxonomy (NCBI): domain Eukaryota; kingdom Metazoa; phylum Chordata; class Actinopteri; order Perciformes; family Percidae; genus Percina; species Percina caprodes. Next base: position 15,432 of record JABXJD010001836.1, read on the forward strand.
GCCAGCATATTTCCACCAGACTCCATGTAAATAATCGGTACTTTTAGCGTGTATAGATCAGCATATCTCCACCAGACTCCATGTAAATAATCACTACTTTTAGCGTGTATAGAGCAGCATATTTCCACCAGACTCCATATAAATAATCACTACTTTTAGTGTGTATAGATCAGCATATCTCCACCAGACTCCATATAAATAATCACTACTTTTAGCGTGTATAGAGCAGCATATCTCCACCAGACTCCATGTAAATAATCACTACTTTTAGCGTCTATAGACCAGCATATCTCCACCAGACTCCATGTAAATAATCACTACTTTTAGCGTGTATAGATCAGCATATCTCCACCAGACTCCATGTAAATAACCACTACTTTTAGCGTGTGTAGAGCAGCATATCTCCACATGTAAATGGATGAATTAAGGGTTTATTTCAACAAGACCAGAGTGGTGATTGTTGGAACAGTGGAAAGATGAACCAAGATGGCAATTATCGTTTTATTTTGTTTCTGTCAACTTTGAATGTAGTGTGTTTTACTGTTTATTTAAATGGAGTCTGCTGTGTTTGGCGATGGCAATAGCAGGGCTGTTTCATGTTAAACCAAATACTTTACAACAAAATACTCAAAATACCAAACGTGAAAGTACTCATTCTGCAGAACAATATATACTATATTATTGTATTATAAGTATTGATGCGTTAATGGGTTTATTGTTGTAGCTGGTAAAGTTGTAGCTAATTTTAATGATCTTTTTTCTAATCTTAACTAGTTGTTTTGGTGCCTTAACTTAAAGTGCCCATATTACAAAAAATCACTTTTTCTAGGATTTTGTTATTTTGTGTCTCTGGTGCTTCCACATGCAAACAAACTTGAAAAAACAACTATCCATGCTGTTTTGAGTGAGATCCGGTTCCTGAGTGTCCTCTTATCCGGTTTCTGAGTGTCCTCTGTCTTCAGTCTCCAGGTGAGCTGTCCAACATCTGCACAGCTTTCTACGTCACTAGAGACGAGGTGGCTAACCGTAGCATGCTAACACTAGCATGCTAGCTCGTTCTCAATGGAATTCACTGCTACAACAGCCACTAGTTGACCATAATCTAATAAAAGTGGAGTATTTTAAGATTGGCTTCGTGGGTTGCCTTCAAATTCATTGGATTTATCTTTTTCTCATGCTGTTTTAATTTAATAAAAGCTCCAGGGGCAGAGAAAGTAGTACTGCAGTATTATTTGTGTGTTTATGAGGTTTTTACACTTGTTCATCCCGTGTATGAAAGTAGGATAATTAAAAATGGATCATCACTGTGTCCCACTCAACCTCAGTGGATATTAAATATACAAGTAAAACACATTTCAGCTCGGGGCTGCGGAAGAGTGTTCTGGGACCCGGGCTTGGATCTTGTTGTGGGACTTGAGATGGCAGGTCTGAGTTTCTGTAGAAAAACAGGTAACGCACGACCCTACTCGCCTTTTTGGGTTTCCATTATGAAAAACAGTACCCTGTGTTGGCGTTGCATAGTTTGTCCACCAGAGGGCGCTGTACAACAGGGATGTTTGTAGATACAGTATTAGGGACCACTAAGGTCTATATAAAGAGACTTCAGATACAGTATTAGGGGCCACTAAGGTCTATATAAAGAGACTTCAGATACAGTATTAGGGACCACTAAGGTCTATATAAAGAGACTTCAGATACAGTATTAGGGACCACTAAGGTCTATATAAAGAGACTACAGATACAGTATTAGGGACCACTAAGGTCTATATAAAAGACACTTCAGATACAGTATTAGGGACCACTAAGGTCTATATAAAAGAGACTTCAGATACAGTATTAGGGACCACTAAGGTCTATATAAAGAGACTTCAGATACAGTATTAGGGGCCACTAAGGTCTATATAAAGAGACTTCAGATACAGTATTAGGGACCACTAAGGTCTATATAAAGAGACTTCAGATACAGTATTAGGGACCACTAAGGTCTATATAAAGAGACTACAGATACAGTATTAGGGACCACTAAGGTCTATATAAAAGAGACTACAGATACAGTATTAGGGGACCAC
>JABXJD010001836.1:20000-30000 GCA_013375575.1 Percina caprodes
CCTCAACGTTTTTTAAGCTTTTTACGTCATTTTTGTCACTTTTTTGACGTTTTTTTTGCTTTCCCCTCAACGTTTTTTAAGCTTTTTACATCATTTTTGTCACTTTTTTGACGTTTTTTTTGCTTTCCCTCAACGTTTTTTAAGCTTTTTACGTCATTTTTGTCTCTTTTTTCACGTTTTTTTTTGCTTTCCCCTCAACGTTTTTTAAGCTTTTTACGTCATTTTTGTCACTTTTTTGACGTTTTTTTTGCTTTCCCTCAACGTTTTTTAAGCTTTTTACGTCATTTTTGTCTCTTTTTTCACGTTTTTTTTTGCTTTCCCTCATCGTTTTTTAAGCTTTTTACGTCATTTTTGTCACTTTTTTGACGTTTTTTTTGCTTTCCCTCAACGTTTTTTAAGCTTTTTACGTCATTTTTATCACTTTTTTTTAACATTCTTTCATCCGTTTGCTATAAAATGTATTAAAACATCAAGAAAGTAGTGAACTGATCCTTTACTTTACTTTTAAAGAGCATCGTGTGGAACCATCCTCGTTATTTCTTTGGACATTTTGGTCGATAGAAACCCAAATTTCTAATATAGAAACTTTTGGAAAATAGGTCAAATTTAACCCGAGGACAACAGGAGGGTTAATCTGTCGATTATTATCTCAATGATCTTAATGGACTAATCCAACGTCTGTCTGCTGTTGTGTGACAGAATTATGACGTTGGTCACCACTCTTGTATAAAGTACTTGAAAGTAATACTATGTATTTAGTAGTAATACTACTAAAGTAAAAGTATGTTACCAGAACATCACTTTGGTAGTAGTTTAAGTCTCCTTTAAGTATATTACTGTAGTAAAAGTATCTGATATTTACTGTACTTAAAGGTGCAGTAAGCGAAGACTGTTGATATCAACTGCCAAACATATATGGTTCACTGCTAGCTTAGCTACAAGTTAGCATCAAACACAACAACCCTGCTAGGCTCCATATCGTCTCTAGCAGGATCCCAAGCATGGAGTCCGCCATTGTTGTCATGAGACCTCATCCGTCATGTCATCTAAACCTCCTTCTTTCACCTTTGTAATATTGCCAGAATCAGACCCTCACTCACTGACTCTGCTGCCGAAAGACTTATTCACGCCTTCATCTCCTCACGACTTGACTATTGCAACTCACTACGCCTCGGCATCAGCTCCACCTCCATTAAAAGACTCCAACTGGTTCAGAACTCAGCCGCAGGACTCCTCACCCGCTCCACATCCTGGCACCGCATCACTCCGGTCCTAAAACAGCTACACTGGCTTCCCATTTCCCACTGGATCACATACAAAATCCTGGTCCTTACCTACAAAGCCATACACCACCTGTCCTCCTCTCCCCCTACCAACCTTCACGGTCCCTCAGATCCGCCTCAGCCGGTCTCCTCTATGTCCCCAAGTCAAAGCTCCGCAGTTTTGGGGACAGAGCCTTTTCTAGGGCTCTGGAACTCCCTCCCCAATGAGATCCACATCTCTGAGTCCCTCACCATTTTTCAGTCCCATCTGCTCTGTTCTGCCTATCCTTTATTATTATTATTATTATGGCGGCATAAGAGGTTGAAGGCTACAGGTCGAGGGTTGTGGCGATGACATCATCGATACGTCAAGTGCGGCGTTTTCACACCAAAAAGCGTTTCCGTGGGGACGGCCCCTAAACGTATCAGCTGTAAACGGAGGTCATTGTAGATTTTATTCGCATTATTACGACATCAAATCATCCAATCGATTCTCTAAATCCTAATCGATACGGTGTCGTTGTTCACGACTTAGCTCCGCCTCTGCGCTTTCATCTGTGCGATGACATCACTGGGGGGGTCTCCCGGCGGAGGGATTGGTCGCTGCACTGATGAGGTCACCCCTCTCCGGTCCTTTCTTTATTCATGAGAACAGGCTGACTTTATAAACCTCTCAGCAGCAGCTCTTAGACTGCGAACCAGACAGTGGAGGTCTGTCTGCTGGTTTCCAGAGCTAAAATATAGCAACATCTGAAGCAGAGGATGCTAACGTGCTAGCTGATTGGCTAGTGAGGCCAGTGGGATAGCTTAGCATCTTAGCTCTGAGATGTATTTTTGTGGTGGGAGCTCTGCGAGGTCTCATGATGGTGGTGAGTACAGATGCATTGTGGGATGCAAAAGTAGATGTTGTAACCCGTGAGGTTTCTGTCTGTTGAGGTGTGTCTGTGGACTCAGAGGTCATTTAACCCTCATGTCGTCCTCATGTTGTCCTCATGTTGTCCTCATGTTGTCCTCATGTTGTCCTAATGTTGTCCTCATGTTGTCCTCAAGTTGTCCTCATGTTGTCCTCACGTTGTCCTCACGTTGTCCTCACGTTGTCCTCACATTGTCTTCATGTTGTCCTCATGTTGTCCTCACGTTGTCTTCATGTTTCATTTATATAGATATATCATTTTTGAGTTAAAAAAGCAGAAATTATGAATTATTTGGACTAATAGTTAAGATCAGAGGAATTAAAGTGATCAGTTGTATTATAAAGAGCGTTGGAAGGAATCCATTTCTTGTGGTAATTTGGTTAAAAAGAAACTCATATTTCAGATATAGACATTTTTTAAAGGGGTCAGATTTGACCCGAGGACACCAGGAGGGTTAAAGAGAAATTGGTTGTACTTCACAACCTTGTAGATGACCTGATAGACGTTGGGAACCAGTAAGGGGAAATGGTCCAGAAACAGAATAATATGTTTTTTTGTGTGTTTCAGATGAGGGGCCGTACACTAAACACTCTGCTGGGGCGAGACCTCCAGATGGGGCGCTGGCCATCAGGAGGCAGAGTATACCAGGTAACATAAAACCTTATCATGCCTTCATGCTTATATACTCTATATACTAGTGATAGACCGATTTTATCGGCCGATACGCGGCTGCTGCGTTTGCCGACAGCTTTCTCTCGGCATTATTTCCAGACAGGCGTCCACAGGCCGCTCTGTGTTGCTGGAGACGCTGCAGTCCCCCCTCCCTCCCCCAGGACCATGGCAGTCTTAAATTAATCAAGCATTTTATTTCAATGGCCACTTCTCAGATTTATTTTCTTAAATTATTTAAATGTGTTGACAGAGGACATTTAGTTATTATATATGTCTTATAATATAACATAATAGTAATATAATAACAGGAGACATATAAAGCTGTGGTGGAGAGGAGGTCTCTGAACAGAGTGTTATCTATCATGGATAACCCCCCCCACACACACACACACACACACACCACACACACACACACACACACTGGTCCAACAGAGGAGCAGCTTCTCTAAGAGGCTCCGACAGTCCACTATGATGCACATTGCACACATCATTTGGGTGATATGAATGTTAGATGATTGCAGAAGTGACACTGATTTGTGTTTTTGTTTATTAGTTTTTAAAGAAATGGCAGAGCAGATTCCAAAAACATACTTTATTATGATGTGAAGTGACGGAGCGAAAGCTGTATCGGCTCCAAACATCGGCTCAAGAAAATCGGTATCGGCACTAAAAAGTCCATATTGGTCGATCCCTAATTAATATATTTATTATATTCTTTGTAATCTATCCTGTCTTTCCCATTGCTCTGCTGTTAGAGCTAATGGACCCAGTCACAGTGCTTGTTTATAATAATAATAATAATAACTTCCGGGTAGAAGACTCCTGCGTCCCGTAACGGAGGAACATCTCATCTGCATCATCTAAAAGCACGTTTGATGCGTTCACATGTCAACAATTTAACTAACGTTAGCTTGGAGAGCTAATTTACCTGTTGGGCCACAGAATAAAGAGCATTATATTACCCAAACTAGCAGTTAGTGCGACCGGCGGCGGGGAGATGTTTCTGTTCCTAACGCTAGATTTGGATTATTAGAGATGATAATAAGCACAGCAGAGACCACGGATAGGTCGGGCCTCCGTGTTGAACTTACACCTGAAAATTACAACAGCAAGACACAAGTCAAATCAACGGCCATTTGACTTATGCGATTCAGTCTATAAACCAATAAAGAAGATAGCTTGGAAAATAGGACACACACACACACACACACACACACACAGTTAGCTGATGTTTTCCATCTGTGTGATCTGCAGGAAGATGCTTGCGATTGCAGTTTATCTCCTCCCACCTGGAGCTGGTGGCCTACTTACTATCACGCTGCTGTAGTCACAGTTTACCAATATTTCGGAGACATTACATCAGCGACCTGGGGCAAGGACCACCTTCAGCTCGCCATTTCTCCAGTGATTCATAAAAATAAGAAGAATGGGTGCAACCAATAAGACCTGTTAGATTATTGGAACCAATTCAAAGAACAAGTTAAATAGCCCATAGTAAGAAAAGAAAATCTTTTGGGGATTATTTTGCGTCTCTGGTGCTTCCTCATGCATACACACTTGGAAAAACAACTATCAGACCGGGCACGTTTAGGGAACACACTGATCCGAGCCCAGCCGAATCACACCCTGGCCCAACTCTTTTAAGCGACCCAGGTTACGGATTAGCGGAGCGATCACACCAGTCCAATGACCCGGGCTTTTGGGTCAAAGGTACTCGGGCAAGGTTTAGCTGGGCCAAGTGTGAGGAACGTCCTGAGATCTGGAACCAGTTAGAGGAAGTATAGACCTGCCAGACCAGTGGAGGAAGGATAGATGGATGGATGGATGGATGGATGGATGGATGGATGGATGGATGGATGGATGGATGGATGGATGGATGGATGGATGGATGGATAGATAGATAGATAGATAGATAGATAGCTAGATAGATAGATAGATAGATAGATAGATAGATAGATAGATAGATAGATAGATAGGTCGGTCGGTCGGTCGGTCGGTGGGTGGATGGATGGATGGATGGATGGATGGATGGATGGATGGATGGATGGATGGATAGATAGATAGATAGGTCGGTCGGTCGGTCGGTCGGTGGGTGGATGGATGGATGGATGGATGGATGGATGGATGGATGGATGGATGGATGGATGGATGGATGGATGGATGGATGGATGGATGGATGGGTAGGTAGGTAGGTAGGTCGGTCGGTCGGTGGATGGATGGATGGATGGATGGATGGATGGATGGATAGATAGATAGATAGATAGATAGATAGATAGATAGATAGATAGATATTGATCCCAATAAAATTGGAAATGATAGTGTTCCAGCAGCAAAATCAGTCACACAGCACAGAATATAAATATAAATGAAATACTAGAATACAATATACAATACACATGAAATAATAATAGGAATAAAGTACAAGAACCAATATTTGAATACGGACTTCAAACTGTTTGAAAGGAGCTAGTAGAGGCTAGGAGAATTCAGGTAGCTCTGTTGTTTGTACATGTGGAGTGCTGTCAGTAGTGAGAAAAACACCCACACCGTGTTAGCCTCCTGCTAGCGTTAGCACTCCAAGTTTTAAACGTGTTTTTAGCCTCTGAACATGGTCAGAAATATGTATTAATTTAATGATTAAATAAAGTTAGTGTTTCCAGACTTACCTCAGTTATAACTTGCATCCTGCTAGTTGTACTACAGCACTTACTTTATAAAAATGTACTGAAACGGGATGCTTGGCTGCAGACACATTTCTTATTCAGGCTGAGAAGAAAACGCTATTTCAGGTTGATAGTAATGTCTGAAATTGTGCAGCTCTTCTCCGCTGAGAGAAGCTTTGTTGTAGTTCGGCTTCTTTTAAATTGAATGGCAGAGGTTTCTAACCCCTCCCCACCCCACCGTCTCTGCAGAAACTAGTTCATCTAACATTTGATCAGAGGAGAAGAGTTTGTGGGCTTTTCTGTTTCAGACTGTGAGTCAGAGCTGACGTTTGGCTTTAGAATAGCTGAAAAAGGACAGATGAAGACAGAAGAAGATGAGTGAGGATAGGAGGACATTGGTGGTGTTCAATTCAATTAAATTTTATTTATAGTATCAATTCATAACAAGAGTTATCTCAAGACACTTCACAGATAGAGCAGGTCTAGACCAGATAGAGCAGGTCTAGACTACACTCCTGAATTTACAAGGACCCAACAGTTCTAGTAGTTTCCTCCAGAGCAAGCAACACTGCGACAGTGGTGAGGAAAACTCCCTTTAGGCAGAAACCTCGGACAGACCCAGACCCAGGCCCAGACCCAGACCCAGACCCAGGCTCTTGGTAGGCGGTGTCTGACGACCGGTTGGGGTTAGAATGAAGAGTGGCAATAACAGTCACAAAAAATAGTAGTTTGTAGTAGTTCTTTGTAGTAGTTCATGGCGTAGCAGGGCACTGTGGGCATTACAAGGCACAGCAGGACGTAGCAGGGCACAGCAGGACGTAGCAGGGCGCAGCAGGACGTTGCAGGACACAGCAGGACATAGCAGGGCACAGCAGGACGTAGCAGGACACAGCAGGTAGCAGGGCACGGCAGGACGTAGCAGGGCACAGCAGGACGTAGCAGGGCACAGCAGGACGTAGCAGGGCGCAGCAGGACGTTGCAGGGCACAGCAGGTAGCAGGGCACAGCAGGTAGCAGGGCACAGCAGGACGTAGCAGGACACAGCAGGTAGCAGGACACAGCAGGACGTAGCAGGGCGCAGCAGGACCTAGCAGGGCACAGCAGGACACAGCAGGGCCCAGCAGGACGCAGCAGGACGCAGCAGGACGTAGCAGGACACAGCAGGACGTAGCAGGATTAACACGGCATTGCAGGACGTGTAGCGGGACCATGGCAACAGCTGCTACCCTGATTTTGGAGCCTCCCTGATCCGAGGGAACATGCTGGGCGAAAAGGTGGTGTTGGTTCTCTCTGAATGGAAGAGAGTGAGGCTCTGCCTGATTAATATTAAAATACAACATTTTAATGAAATTCTGCTTTCTGTTTTATCACCTGAGGGCCGGTCACATCAGATTGTACCAGGCCTTCTTTGAAATATCTCCCTTCTCTCAATCCATCTCTCCCCCACTGTTTAATATTTCAGGAGTTTGATAAAATATAGATAGACTCTTTTTATTATTCGTCCGAGCTGCGAGGGGAGAAAAACTGTGAAGTATGAAAAGAGGGAGAAACGGAATAAATAAAGCTGGAAGTGCAGGGAAAGAGCTTCATGGGAGATAACGTCCACCTGTCTTTGTTCGTGTGATGTAGACGAGTTTCGGGGCTGCTCGGTGGTGGAGCTGATGAAGAAGGAGGGGACGACGCTCGGACTGACGGTCTCAGGCGGCATCGACAAAGATGGGAAGCCCCGGGTTTCAAACCTGCGACAGGGAGGCATCGCTGCCAGGTAGTAAGCGTTTCTTCATCTTACGTTTTTTTTCTGTTTTATTTAGGGCTGAAGCAGCCTCACGAACCAGACCCACATCCAGGTGTTGGGTCTGGGACCTCACCATTGGCTGAGCTCAATCCGAGGGGCGGGATAAACGCTTGTCTTTCAAATCCCCTCTGCACGCAATAGGACAGCGCTCCAACCAACCAGAGCAACGCTGGCTGATAGATTCAACTTTTCCGAACACCAAACACATTTTTTAACCCTCATGTTGTCTTCATGTTGTCTTCATGTTGTCTTCATGTTGTCTTCATGTTGTCCTCATGTTGTCTTCATGTTGTCCTCATGTTGTCCCCATGTTGTCTTCATGTTGTCCTCATGTTGTCTTCATGTTGTCCTCATGTTGTCCTCATGTTGTCTTCATGTTGTCCTCATGTTGTCCTCATGTTGTCTTCATGATGTCTTCATGTTGTCCTCATGTTGTCCTCATGTTGTCTTCATGATGTCTTCATGTTGTCCTCATGTTGTCTTCATGTTGTCTTCATGATGTCTTCATGTTGTCTTCATGATGTCTTCATGTTGTCCTCATGTTGTCCTCATGTTGTCTTCATGTTGTCTTCATGTTGTCTCCATGATGTCTTCATGTTGTCCTCATGTTGTCTTCATGTTGTCTTCATGATGTCTTCATGTTGTCTTCATGATGTCTTCATGTTGTCCTCATGTTGTCTTCATGTTGTCTTCATGTTGTCTCCATGATGTCTTCATGTTGTCCTCATGTTGTCCTCATGTTGTCTTCATGTTGTCCTCATGTTGTCTTCATGTTGTCTTCATGTTGTCCTAATGTTGTCTTCATGTTGTCTTCATGTTGTCTTCATGTTTTCCTAATGTTGTCTTCATGTTGTCCTCATGTTGTCCCCATGTTGTCTTCATGTTGTCCTCATGTTGTCTTCATGTTGTCTTCATGATGTCTTCATGTTGTCTTCATGATGTCTTCATGTTGTCCTCATGTTGTCCTCATGTTGTCCTCATGTTGTCTTCATGTTGTCCTCATGTTGTCTTCATGTTGTCTTCATGTTGTCCTCATGTTGTCTTCATGTTGTCTTCATGTTGTCCTAATGTTGTCTTCATGTTGTCTTCATGTTTTCCTAATGTTGTCTTCATGTTGTCCTCATGTTGTCCCCATGTTGTCCTCATGTTGTCCTCATGTTGTCCTCATGTTGTCCTCATGTTGTCCTCATGTTGTCCTATATCAATGTTCTTTTTAATTCCGCAAAATAACATGATTGACTCCACACAACGCTCTTTGCCAAGTACAAATCTCTACTTTCATTAATTTTGGGGCGTCTTATTCAATTTTATAGCATTTGAAACCAAATTGAAGTGTTTTTGAAATAGTATTGAGAGTAAAAGTTGACATATTCCAGTCTGTGATTATCATCAACATCCATTCCTTTAATTTTAGTCTCAATAATTCCTAATTTCTGCTTTTCTAACTCAAACATTAGGTATAATTTCCTAAAAATTAGGTTTATTGACCATAAAGTCCTGGATCCTCCATCCAGGTGTTGGGTCTGGGACCTCACCATTGGCGGGGCTCAATCCGAGGGGCGGGATAAACGCTTGTCCTCCAAATCCCCTCTGCACGCAATAGGATTCAAGGATTCAAGTCATTCGGCTTAGGTGCTGGACTGGAGCTCAACTCAAGTCAAGCTTTGCCCTGCATGCATATCCCAAATTTCCCAAGGAGGCAAATCTGTCGGCGTCGCGTTTTGGGCGTTTTGAGCGTTTTGAGCGTTTTGAGCGTCAATCAGAAAGTTTAAATTTTTCAACTTTATGGTAATGAGCTATGACGCGGTGCAGCGGCTAACCTATCGTTTATAATATAACGTTGTTTGTACATAGGGACCAGTTAGCGTTAGCTGCCGGTCACATGGTCTCCAGTTAGCGTTAGCTGCCGGTCACATGGTCTCCAGTTAGCGTTAGCTGTCGGTCACATGGTCTCCAGTTAGCGTTAGCTGCCGGTCACATGGTCTCCAGTTAGCGTTAGCTGCCGGTCACATGGTCTCCAGTTAGCGTTAGCTGCCGGTCACATGGTCTCCAGTTAGCGTTAGCTGCCGGTCACATGGTCTCCAGTTAGCGTTAGCTGCCGGTCACATGGTCTCCAGTTAGCGTTAGCTGCTGGTCACATGGTCTCCAGTTAACGTTAGCTGCCGGTCACATGGTCTCCAGTTAACGTTAGCTGCCGGTCACATGGTCTCCAGTTAGCGTTAGCTGCTGGTCACATGGTCTCCAGTTAACGTTAGCTGCCGGTCACATGGTCTCCAGGTAGCGTTAGCTGCCGGTCACATGGTCTCTAACGGTCCTTCACAGTGAATCCTGCACGGGTCACTAGGTGAGTCCGGCGGCTGCTCGCTCTGCCTGCACGCCGCTACGGCTCAGCGGCTATCGAGCAAGCTAACTGCTAACAGACTCCGCTGCAACCAATTAACAATCCAACTCATGTCATTATGTATGTAACTTATAAAGGTTTCTAGTGTCCGTGTGTTGGACGTGGCTGCGTGAGCTTCTCCCGGTCGGACAGAGGACGCCGCCACGTCCGATCGGCCAAACCGTCAAGAAACGCCCCTGTACTTTCTGACTAGCGTCCTTGGCGGGGGGGCAGAGCTTTTGCAACTCAAGTCAGTGGCGGTGTGTACGTACGGTTAGGAGGAGGTCTGGGCGGTTCAATCAGACTGTTAAACAG
>JABXJD010001836.1:35000-37500 GCA_013375575.1 Percina caprodes
AAGGTATAAACACACACCAGGCCAAACTGGGCTTGAACGCACCACAGCACGGTATAATCACACACCAGGACAAACTGGGCTTGAACGCACCACAGCACATTATAAACACACACCAGGCCCGACCGGCCCTGAACGCACCACAGCAAGGTATAAACACACAACAGGCCAAACTGGCCCTGAATGCACCACAGCAAGGTATAAACACACACCAGCCCAAACTGGGCTTGAACGCACCACAGCACGTTATAAACACACACCAGCCCAAACTGGGCATGAACGCACCACAGCACGTTATAAACACACACCAGCCCAAACTGGGCATGAATGCACCACAGCACGTTATAAACACACACCAGCCCAAACTGGGGTTGAACGCACCACAGCACGTAAAACACACACCAGTTTAAACTGGGCTTGAACGCACCACAGCACGTAAAACACACACCAGTTTAAACTGGGGTTGAACGCACCACAGCACGTTATAAACACACACCAGCCCAAACTGGGCTTGAACGCACCACAGCACGTAAAACACACACCAGTTTAAACTGGGGTTGAACGCACCACAGCACGTTATAAACACACACCAGCCCAAACTGGGCTTGAACGCACCACAGCACGTAAAACACACACCAGTTTAAACTGGGCATGAACGCACCACAGCACGTTATAAACACACACCAGCCCAAACTGGGCTTGAACGCACCACAGCACGTTATAAACACACACCAGCCCAAACTGGGCTTGAACGCACCACAGCACGTTATAAACACACACCAGCCCAAACTGGGCATGAACGCACCACAGCACGTAAAACACACACCAGCCCAAACTGGGGTTGAACGCACCACAGCATGTAAAACACACACCAGTTTAAACTGGGCTTGAACGCACCACAGCACGTAAAACACACACCAGTTTAAACTGGCCCTGAACGCACCACAGCAAGGTATAAACACACACCAGTTTAAACTGGGGTTGAACGCACCACAGCAAGGTATAAACACACACCAGTTTAAACTGGGCTTGAACGCACCACAGCAAGGTATAAACACACACCAGCCCAAACTGGGCTTGAACGCACCACAGCACGTAAAACACACACCAGTTTAAACTGGGCTTGAACGCACCACAGCACGTAAAACACACACCAGTTTAAACTGGGCTTGAACGCACCACAGCACGTAAAACACACACCAGTTTAAACTGGCCCTGAACGCACCACAGCAAGGTATAAACACACACCAGTTTAAACTGGGGTTGAACGCACCACAGCAAGGTATAAACACACACCAGTTTAAACTGGGCTTGAACGCACCACAGCAAGGTATAAACACACACCAGCCCAAACTGGGCATGAACGCACCACAGCACGTTATAAACACACACCAGCCCAAACTGGGGTTGAACGCACCACAGCACGTAAAACACACACCAGTTTAAACTGGGCTTGAACGCACCACAGCACGTAAAACACACACCAGTTTAAACTGGGGTTGAACGCACCACAGCACGTTATAAACACACACCAGCCCAAACTGGGCTTGAACGCACCACAGCACGTAAAACACACACCAGTTTAAACTGGGCATGAACGCACCACAGCACGTTATAAACACACACCAGCCCAAACTGGGCTTGAACGCACCACAGCACGTAAAACACACACCAGTTTAAACTGGGCATGAACGCACCACAGCACGTTATAAACACACACCAGCCCAAACTGGGCTTGAACGCACCACAGCACGTTATAAACACACACCAGCCCAAACTGGGCTTGAACGCACCACAGCACGTTATAAACACACACCAGCCCAAACTGGGCTTGAACGCACCACAGCACGTAAAACACACACCAGTTTAAACTGGGCTTGAACGCACCACAGCACGTAAAACACACACCAGTTTAAACTGGGCTTGAACGCACCACAGCACGTTATAAACACACACCAGCCCAAACTGGGCTTGAACGCACCACAGCACGTAAAACACACACCAGTTTAAACTGGGCTTGAACGCACCACAGCACGTAAAACACACACCAGTTTAAACTGGGCTTGAACGCACCACAGCAAGGTATAAACGCACACCAGCCCAAACTGGCCCTGAATGCCACTACCTCCTCTACCTTTATTATACAGAAACACTCACCATGCTTCAGTGTTTTAGTCCAACGGATTATCAGGCAGATCCTTCAAATATTCTTTATTAACTATTAACTTTATTACAAACACAAACAATATGCACAAGAGGATTCAGCTCATGAGCCTGTTTATCCAACAGCATGAGGGCAGCAATCTGTCGCGTCCATATTTCAACAGAAGGGATGATGATAAAATACGTTTCTCAGCCAAATAGGAAAAAATGGTAATCAGACATTATGAATCTGCATTAATGAAGAATATCTCCAGTTGGATAATGTAAGACTGTGAGGCCGGCGTCCCCCTTAGAGACCGGGTGAGAAGCTCAGTCCTCCGAGAGGAGCTCGGAGTAGAGC
>JABXJD010001836.1:55000-57500 GCA_013375575.1 Percina caprodes
CTGGTAAAACCTCAAAGTACAGTTATGAACCTGAAAATGCAGCGTCGCCGACTGAGAGACGCACGTCGGAGGCTACGCGGCGTCCCTGACTAAGAGACGCACGTCGGAGGCTACGCGGCGTCCCTGACTAAGAGACGCACGTCGGAGGCTACGTGGCGTCCCTGACTAAGAGACGCACGTCGGAGGCTACGCGGCGTCCCTGACTAAGAGACGCACGTTGGAGGCTACGCGGCGTCCCTGACTAAGAGACGCACGTTGGAGGCTACGCGGCGTCCCTGACTAAGAGACGCACGTCGGAGGCTACGCGGCGTCCCTGACTAAGAGACGCACGTTGGAGGCTACGCGGCGTCCCTGACTAAGAGACGCACGTTGGAGGCTACGCGGCGTCCTGACTAAGAGCGCGTTGGAGGCTACGCGGCGTCCCTGACTAAGAGACGCACGTAGGAGGCTACGTGGCGTCCCTGACTAAGAGACGCACGTTGGAGGCTACGTGGCGTCCCTGACTAAGAGACGCACGTTGGAGGCTACGCGGCGTCCTGACTAAGAGACGCACGTTGGAGGCTACGCGCGTCCCTGACTAAGAGACGCACGTCGGAGGCTACGTGGCGTCCCTGACTAAGAGACGCACGTCGGAGGCTACGTGGCGTCCCTGACTAAGAGACGCACGTTGGAGGATACGCGGCGTCCCTGACTAAGAGACGCACGTTGGAGGCTACGTGGCGTCCCTGACTAAGAGACGCACGTCGGAGGCTACGCGGCGTCCCTGACTAAGAGACGCACGTCGGAGGCTACGCGGCGTCCCTGACTAAGAGACGCATGTCGGAGGCTACGTGGCGTCCCCCGACTAAGAGACGCACGTTGGAGGCTACGCGGCGTCCCTGACTAAGAGACGCACGTCGGAGGCTACGCGGCGTCCCTGACTAAGAGACGCATGTCGGAGGCTACGTGGCGTCCCTGACTAAGAGACGCATGTCGGAGGCTACGCGGCGTCCCTGACCTACGCGGCGTCCCTGACTAAGAGACGCACGTCGGAGGCTACGCGGCGTCCCCTGACTAAGAGACGCACGTTGGAGGCTACGTGGCGTCCCCGACTAAGAGACGCACGTTGGAGGCTACGTGGCGTCCCCTGACTAAGAGACGCACGTTGGAGGCTACGCGGCGTCCCCGACTAAGAGACGCACGTTGGAGGCTACGTGGCGTCCCCTGACTAAGAGACGCACGTCGGAGGCTACGTGGCGTCCCCGACTAAGAGACGCACGTCGGAGGCTACGCGGCGTCCCTGACTAAGAGACGCACGTCGGAGGATACGCGGCGTCCCTGACTAAGAGACGCACGTTGGAGGCTACGCGGCGTCCCTGACTAAGAGACGCACGTCGGAGGCTACGCGGTGTCCCTGACTAAGAGACGCACGTCGGAGGCTACGTGGCGTCCCTGACTAAGAGACGCACGTCGGAGGCTACGTGGCGTCCCTGACTAAGAGACGCATGTCGGAGGCTACGCGGCGTCCCTGACCTACGCGGCGTCCCTGACTAAGAGACGCACGTCGGAGGCTACGCGGCGTCCCTGACTAAGAGACGCACGTTGGAGGCTACGTGGCGTCCCCTGACTAAGAGACGCACGTCGGAGGCTACGCGGCGTCCCTGACTAAGAGACGCACGTTGGAGGCTACGTGGCGTCCCCTGACTAAGAGACGCACGTTGGAGGCTACGTGGCGTCCCTGACTAAGAGACGCACGTCGGAGGCTACGTGGCGTCCTGACTAAGAGACGCACGTCGGAGGCTACGTGGCGTCCCTGACTAAGAGACGCACGTTGGAGGCTACGCGGCGTCCCCGACTAAGAGACGCACGTTGGAGGCTACGTGGCGTCCCCGACTAAGAGACGCACGTTGGAGGATACGTGGCGTCCCTGACTAAGAGACGCACGTCGGAGGCTACGCGGCGTCCCTGACTAAGAGACGCACGTCGGAGGCTACGCGGCGTCCCTGACTAAGAGACGCACGTTGGAGGCTACGTGGCGTCCCTGACTAAGAGACGCACGTTGGAGGCTACGCGGCGTCCCTGACTAAGAGACGCACGTCGGAGGCTACGCGGCGTCCCTGACTAAGAGACGCACGTCGGAGGCTACGCGGCGTCCCTGACTAAGAGACGCACGTCGGAGGCTACGTGGCGTCCCCTGACTAAGAGACGCACGTTGGAGGCTACGCGGCGTCCCTGACTAAGACGCACGTTGGAGGCTACGCGCGTCCCTGACTAAGAGGCGCGTTGGAGGCTACGTGGCGTCCCCTGACTAAGAGACGCACGTTGGAGGCTACGCGGCGTCTCTGACTAAGAGACGCACGTTGGAGGCTACGTGGCGTCCCTGACTAAGAGGCACGTTGGAGGCTACGCGCGTCCCGACTAAGAGACGCACGTTGGAGGCTACGTGGCGTCCCTGACTAAGAGACGCACGTTGGAGGCTACGCGCGTCCCTGACTAAGAGACGCACGTTGGAGGCTACGTG
>JABXJD010001836.1:62500-70903 GCA_013375575.1 Percina caprodes
AGCTTAGAGTACTAGTAGTAATAGTATAAGTTCTTCTAGCTTAGAGGTACTAGTAGTAATAGTATAAGTTCTTCTAGCTTAGAGGTACTAGTAGTAATAGTATAAGTTCTTCTAGCTTAGAGGTACTTGTAGTAATAGTATAAGTTCTTCTAGCTTAGCAGTACTAGTAGTAATAGTATAGGTTCTTCTTGCTTAGAAGTATTAGTAGTAATAGTATAAGTTCTTCTATCTTAGAGGTACTAGTAGTAATAGTATAAGTTCTTCTAGTTTAGCAGTACTAGTAGTAATAGTATAAGTTCTTCTAGCTTAGCAGTACTAGAAGTAATAGTATAAGTTCTTCTACCTTAGCAGTACTAGTAGTAATGGTATAAGTTCTTCTAGTTTAGAGGTACTAGTAGTAATAGTATAAGTTCTTCTAGCTTAGAGGTACTAGTAGTAATAGTATAAGTTCTTCTAGCTTAGCAGTATTAGTAGTAATAGTATAAGTTCTTCTAGCTTAGCAGTACTAGAAGTAATAGTATAAGTTCTTCTACCTTAGCAGTACTAGTAGTAATAGTATAAGTTCTTCTAGCTTAGCGGTACTAGTAGTAATAGTATAAGTTCTTCTACCTTAGCAGTACTAGTAGTAATGGTATAAGTTCTTCTAGCTTAGCAGTACTAGTAGTAATAGTATACGTTCTTCTAGTTTAGAGGTACTAGTAGTAATAGTATAAGTTCTTCTAGCTAAGAGGTATGAGTAGTAATAGTATAAGTTATTCTAGCTTAGCAGTACTAGTAGTAATAGTATAAGTTCTTCTAGCTTAGCAGTACTAGTAGTAATAGTATAAGTTCTTCTAGCTTAGCAGTACTAGTAGTAATAGTATAAGTTCTTCTAGCTTAGCAGTACTAGTAGTAATAGTATAAGTTCTTCTAGCTTAGCAGTACTAGTAGTAATAGTATAGGTTCTTCTAGCTTAGCAGTACTAGTAGTAATAGTATAAGTTCTTCTAGCTTAGCAGTACTAGTAGTAATAGTATAAGTTCTTCTAGCTTAGCAGTACTAGTAGTAATAGTATAAGTTCTTCTAGCTTAGAGGTACTAGTAGTAATAGTATAAGTTCTTCTAGCTTAGAGGTACTAGTAGTAATAGTATAAGTTCTTCTAGCTTAGCAGTACTAGTAGTAATAGTATAAGTTCTTCTAGCTTAGCAGTACTAGTAGTAATAGTATAAGTTCTTCTAGCTTAGCAGTACTAGTAGTAATAGTATAAGTTCTTCTAGCTTAGCAGTACTAGTAGTAATAGTATAAGTTCTTCTAGCTTAGCAGTACTAGTAGTAATAGTATAAGTTCTTCTAGCTTAGAGTACTAGTAGTAATAGTATAAGTTCTTCTAGCTTAGCAGTACTAGTAGTAATAGTATAAGTTCTTCTAGCTTAGAGTACTAGTAGTAATAGTATAAGTTCTTCTAGCTTAGCAGTACTAGTAGTAATAGTATAAGTTCTTCTAGCTTAGCAGTACTAGTAGTAATAGTATAAGTTCTTCTAGCTTAGCAGTACTAGTAGTAATAGTATAAGTTCTTCTAGCTTAGCAGTACTAGTAGTAATAGTATAAGTTCTTCTAGCTTAGAGGTACTAGTAGTAATAGTATAAGTTCTTCTAGCTTAGCAGTACTAGTAGTAATAATATAAGTTCTTCTAGCTTAGCAGTACTAGTAGTAATAGTATACGTTCTTCTAGCTTAGCAGTACTAGTAGTAATAATATAAGTTCTTCTAGCTTAGCAGTACTAGTAGTAATAGTATAAGTTCTTCTAGCTTAGCAGTACTAGTAGTAATAGTATACGTTACTCTCATGTTGAAAGAACTGCATGTTTGTTGGAAATGAAGCGTAAACGTTGAGTTTTTAAGCTGAAAGAGAAATGACTCCTTCTCTTCCAGGAGTCTGGACAGGAAACGCACCTCCTCACTCTGGTATCCTCCTTCCTCCCACCTACTAACTCTCCTCCTGTCCTCTCTCCTCTCTCCTCCTGTCCTCTCTCCTCCTGTCCTCTCTCCTCTCTCCTCCTGTCCTCTCTCCTCCTGTCCTAACTCCTCCTCTCCTAACTCCTCCTGTCCTAACTCCTCTCTCCTCCTGTCCTCTCTCCTCTCTCCTTTCTCCTCTCCTCTCTCCTTTCTCCTCTCTCCTCTCTCCTCTCTCCTCTCTCCTCTCTCCTTTCTCCTCTCTCCTCTCTCCTCTCTCCTCTCTCCTTTCTCCTCTCTCCTCTCTCCTCTCCTCTCTCCTTTCTCCTCTCTCCTCCTGTCCTAACTCCTCCTGTCCTAACTCCTCTCTCCTCTCTCTTCTCTCCTTTCTCCTCTCTCCTCTCCTTTCTCCTCTCCTCTCTCCTCTCCTTTCTCCTCTCCTTTCTCCTCTCCTCTCCTCTCTCCTCTCCTCTCTCCTCTCTTCTCTCCTTTCTCTTCTCTCCTCTCCTTTCTCCTCTCTCCTCTCCTTTCTCCTCTCCTTTCTCCTCTCCTCTCTCCTTTCTCCTTTCTCCTCTCCTCTCTCCTCTCTCCTCTCCTTTCTCCTCTCTCCTCTCTCCTCTCTCCTCTCTTCTCTCCGCTCCTCTCCTCTCTCCTCTCCTCTCTCCTCTCCTCTCTCCTCTCCTTTCTCCTCTCTTTTCTCCTCTCCTCTCTGTCTCTCCTCTCTTCTCTCCTCTCTCCTTTCTCCTTTCTCCTCTCCTCTCTCCTCTCGTTTCTCCTCTCCTTTCTCCTCTCCTCTCTCCTTTCTCCTTTCTCCTTTCTCCTTTCTCCTTTCTCCTCTCCTCTCCTCTCTCCTTTCTCCTCTCTCCTCTCTTCTCTCCGCTCCTCTCTTCTCTCCTTTCTCCTCTCCTTTCTCCTCTCCTTTCTCCTCTCTCCTCTCCTTTCTCCTCTCCTTTCTCCTCTCCTCTCTCCTCTCCTTTCTCCTCTCTCCTCTCTCCTCTCCTCTCTCCTCTCCTTTCTCCTCTCCTTTCTCCTCTCCTCTCTCCTTTCTCCTCTCTCCTCTCTTCTCTCCTTTCTCCTCTCTCCTCTCTCCTCTCCTCTCTCCTCCTTTCTCCTCTCTTTTCTCCTCTCTTTTCTCCTCTCCTCTCTGTCTCTTCTCTCCTCTCTCCTTTCTCCTTTCTCCTCTCCTCTCTCCTCTCCTTTCTCCTCTCCTTTCTCCTCTCCTCTCTCCTTTCTCCTTTCTCCTCTCCTCTCTCCTTTCTCCTCTCTCCTCTCTTCTCTCCGCTCCTCTCCTCTCTCCTCTCTTCTCTCCTTTCTCCTCTCTCCTCTCCTTTCTCCTCTCTCCTCTCCTTTCTCCTCTCCTTTCTCCTCTCCTCTCTCCTTTCTCCTCTCCTCTCTCCTCTCCTTTCTCCTCTCTCCTCTCCTCTCTCTCCTCTCCTCTCTCCTCTCCTCTCTCCTCTCTCCTCTCCTCTCCTCTCCTCTCCTCTCTCCTCTCTCCTCTCTCCTCTCTCCTCTCCTCTCTCCTCTCCTCTCTCCTCTCTCCTCTCTCCTCTCCTCTCTCCTCTCCTCTCTCCCTCTCTCCTCTCTCCTCTCCTCTCTCCTCTCTCCTCTCTCCTTTGTCCTCTCCTCTCTTCTCTCTCCTCTCTCCTCTCTCCTCTCTCCTCTCTCCTTTCCTCTCTCCTTTCTCCTCTCTCCTCTCCTTTCTCCTCTCTCCTCTCTCCTCTCCTTTCTCCTCTCTCCTCTCTCCTCTCTCCTCTCTCCTCTCTCCTCTCTCCTTTCCTCTCTCCTTTCTCCTCTCCTCTCTCCTCTCTCCTTTCTCCTCTCTCCTCTCTCCTCTCTCCTCTCTCCTCTCTCCTTTCCTCTCTCCTTTCTCCTCTCCTCTCTCCTCTCTCCTTTCTCCTCTCTCCTCTCTCCTCTCTCCTCTCCTCTCTCCTCTCTCCTCTCTCCTTTGTCCTCTCCTCTCTCCTCTCTCCTTTCCTCTCTCCTTTCCTCTCTCCTCTCTCCTCTCCTCTCTCCTCTCTCCTCTCTCCTCTCTCCTCTCTCCTCTCTCCTCTCTCCTCTCTCCTCTCTGTCTCTGTAAACCCTCCTAGCGTTGTCCAACATCAGACATGTTGGCTGTGTTTTGAATGTGACTCTAACTGCACCCGAGCACCAAAGCTACACAGACCATGGTGACGTTATTGTGACATTTTAGTGACATCACCCAGCTTCTGACCAATCACGTGGCAGAGTCATGTTGCACTGGGCATGGCAGTTTGAACAAGGCATGCTGGGAGAGCTTGTGCAAGGCCTGATGGGAAGTTTGTTTTGCAAGTCATGAAACAGATATGTCAAGTCATGCATGCGTCCTTGATTCTGATTGGCCGACGAGTGTTGAGTGATGTGAGAAGACTAGAAGATAGAGACTAGCTGTGTCTCGGTTCAGAGGCAGCAGCATGTAAAGGCTTCATTTGAAGTCTGAATTTCCCCCAATTTATAGGATACAACGGGTACACAATTGGATTTTTTCCAAAAAATCAAATATGTCGTCCCCAAACCTGTCGTCCCCAAACCTTTCAGCAGCGGTTCAAGATTTTCTTTAAAGGTCCCTGACATGGTGCTCTTTGGATGCTTTTATATAGACCTTAGTGGACCCCTAATACTGTATCTGAAGTCTCTTTATATAGACCTTAGTGGACCCCTAATACTGTATCTGAAGTCTCTTTATATAGACCTTAGTGGTCCCCTAATACTGTATCTGAAGTCTCTTTATATAGACCTTAGTGGTCCCTAATACTGTATCTGAAGTCTCTTTATATAGACCTTAGTGGTCCCCTAATACTGTATCTGAAGTCTCTTTTATATAGACCTTAGTGGTCCCCTAATACTGTATCTGAAGTCTCTTTATATAGACCTTAGTGGTCCCTAATACTGTATCTGAAGTCTCTTTTATATAGACCTTAGTGGTCCCCTAATACTGTATCTGAAGTCTCTTTATATAGACCTTAGTGGTCCCTAATACTGTATCTGAAGTCTCTTTATATAGACCTTAGTGGTCCCTAATAGTGTATCTGAAGTCTCTTTATATAGACCTTAGTGGTCCCTAATAGTGTATCTGAAGTCTCTTTATATAGACCTTAGTGGTCCCTAATACTGTATCTGAAGTCTCTTTATATAGACCTTAGTGGTCCCTAATACTGTATCTGAAGTCTCTTTATATAGACCTTAGTGGTCCCCTAATACTGTATCTGAAGTCTCTTTATATAGACCTTAGTGGTCCCCTAATACTGTATCTGAAGTCTCTTTTATATAGACCTTAGTGGTCCCTAATACTGTATCTGAAGTCTCTTTATATAGACCTTAGTGGTCCCTAATACTGTATCTGAAGTCTCTTTTATATAGACCTTAGTGGTCCCCTAATACTGTATCTGAAGTCTCTTTATATAGACCTTAGTGGTCCCTAATACTGTATCTGAAGTCTCTTTATATAGACCTTAGTGGTCCCTAATAGTGTATCTGAAGTCTCTTTATATAGACCTTAGTGGTCCCTAATAGTGTATCTGAAGTCTCTTTATATAGACCTTAGTGGTCCCCTAATACTGTATCTGAAGTCTCTTTATATAGACCTTAGTGGTCCCTAATACTGTATCTGAAGTCTCTTTATATAGACCTTAGTGGTCCCCTAATACTGTATCTGAAGTCTCTTTATATAGACCTTAGTGGTCCCCTAATACTGTATCTGAAGTCTCTTTATATAGACCTTAGTGGTCCCCAATACTGTATCTGAAGTCTCTTTATATAGACCTTAGTGGTCCCCTAATACTGTATCTGAAGTCTCTTTATATAGACCTTAGTGGTCCCTAATACTGTATCTGAAGTCTCTTTATATAGACCTTAGTGGTCCCCAATACTGTATCTGAAGTCTCTTTATATAGACCTTAGTGGTCCCCTAATACTGTATCTGAAGTCTCTTTTATATAGACCTTAGTGGTCCCCAATACTGTATCTGAAGTCTCTTTTATATAGACCTTAGTGGTCCCTAATACTGTATCTGAAGTCTCTTTATATAGACCTTAGTGGTCCCCTAATACTGTATCTGAAGTCTCTTTATATAGACCTTAGTGGTCCCTAATACTGTATCTGAAGTCTCTTTTATATAGACCTTAGTGGTCCACTAATACTGTATCTGAAGTCTCTTTGACTGCCACTTTGCAAAGCAGAGAAAGGGGAGGTAACCTTTCCCCTTATGACCTCATAAGGGGCAATATTCCAGATCGGCCCATCTGAGCTTTCATTTTCTCAAAGGCAGAGCAGGATACCCAGGGCTCGGTTTACACCTATCACCATTTCTAGCCACTGGGGGGCCATAGGCAGGCTGGGGGGCGCATATTAATGTTAAAAACCTCATAAAGGGACATTTTCATGCCATGGGACCTTTAAAATAATAGGTCAATAAGTTACGTGACCTCTGTGATGCTAACTGCTGTTGGACCGGAACAGCTGAACAGAAAATCCTCCTTTGACCAGACCGTCTCATTTTACAACGCACAGTTCGACCTGCGGTCTCCCTAGGCAACACTTAGACTGCGTTCTTGAAGGATCGACCCTGAACTGAGACACAGCTACTGTCATCAAGTAGATCTGTTTGTATGTGTAGTCCTAGTAGCCCTAGATCCCATCAGTAGATCCTGTCTTCAGAAACAAGAACCTAAAACTAGAAAGTCAGAAACAGCGGTAGGAGAAGCAGTAGAATCTGTGAGTAGATCCCGTCAGTAGAGTCCTGTCACATCCTGGTGTGACCTTGGCAGCTGGTGTCAAAGGTCGAACTCCAAGGATGCCTTTGACCTCTATGTATCTGATGAATTCAACAGATACCGTTTTATCTGTGAGTGGTTGTCTGTGATTGGATGTTTTTCATTGGCTGTCTCCAGGCAACCATCATGTCAGGCTCCAGCCTCAGTCTGAACCATGACCCCGCCCCCCTGCGCAGCACGCTGGGACGCCAGGCGAGCTTCCAGGAACGCAGCACCTCCAAACAACAGGTAACCAGGACAGACCTCCAGAGGACGCTCTACAACGTCCCCGTTAGTGATGGCGTTGCATAGTCTGTCCACCCGAGGACGCTCTACAACGTCCCTGTTAGTGATGGCGTTGCATAGTCTGTCCACCAGAGGACGCTCTACAACGTCCCTGTTAGTGATGGTGTTGCATAGTCTGTCCACCAGAGGACGCTCTACAACGTCCCTGTTAGTGATGGCGTTGCATAGTCTGTCCACCAGAGACGCTCTACAACGTCCCGTTATAATCTGTTTATGTTTTGTAACGTGTTTCTGGATTTTTTCAAATATATCGAATATCGGATTTTTAAATAATCAAATATTCGTCTCGGTATTGACCTTAAAACCCTTTATCGGTCAAGCACTAATTGTTTGTCACTGTTTGTGTTTCTTGAATATATAAAAATGATTCCTGTACCCTTTCTCAGGTGAGCTCGGTCCAACACCTTGCCCTCCGACCCTCAGCGCCGAGCCTTTGCCATGAGGAAGATGAGACAGGAAGTCAATGAGATCCTAAACCAGAACCCTGTTGAACTCCACAAGGTTGTATTTGACCCTTTAACACTTAAACGTGACTGGACGTTCGTGTTCTTGATCCTAACAGAGTGTGTGTCTGTGTTTGTAGCTGAATCTAGAAGGCCTCAGACCTGGAGGATTTCGGGTTCAGTGTTTCTGTGATATGTTGGACCGCGGCGTCTCGTTAACAACATTCGACCGGGAGGCCGGCAGAGCTGGGCGGCCTCCGAGCCTATGACCGTTTACTCAGGTACCAATCCACGAGTATTAGGGGTGTCACGATTCTGTCTTCATGCTGTCTTCATGTTGTCTTCATGTCGTCCCCATGTTGCCTTCATGTTGTCCTCATGTTGCCCCCGTGGTGCCTTCATGGTGCCTTCATGGTGCCTTCATATCGCCTTTCATGGTGCCTTCATGTCGCCTTCATGGTGCCTTCATGGTGCCTTCATGGTGCCTTCATGGTGCCTTCATGTCGCCTTCATGGTGCCTTCATGGTGCCTTCATGTCGCCTTCATGGTGCCTTCATGTCGCCTTCATGGTGCCTTCATGTCGCCTTCATGTCGCCCTCATGTTGTCCTCATGTTGTCTTCCTGTTGTCTTCATGTTGTCTTCATGTTGTCTTCATGTTGTCCTCATGTTGTCTTCATGTTGTCCTCATGTTGTCCTCATGTTGTCCTCATGTTGTCCTTGTGTTGTCTTCATGTTGTCCCCATGTTGTCCCCATGTTGTCCTCATGTTGTCTTCATGTTGTCCTCATGTTGTCCTCATGTTGTCCTCATGTTGTCCTCATGTTGTCCCCATGTTGTCCCCATGTAGTCCTCATGTTGTCCTCATGTTGTCCTATATCAATGTTCTTTATAATTCCCCAAAATAACATGATTGATTCCACACAACGCTCTTTGCCAAGTACAAATCTCTACTTTCA